>JAGSMP010000818.1:0-118590 GCA_029286625.1 Parnassius orleans | reverse complement strand
ACATCCCGCATTTCGAACATGTTAGGTGTGGGTCTCCAAGACCCTTAACAAGCCATAAACTTAGCCATCTCGGAGGAACGTATTCAACAAAGCCTATACAAACGACCACAGCCAGAAACAAAACATGAACACAAACCTAGGCAAAACTTCGTAAAAACTTTTAATACTAAGCCGTCTACTTATCAAAAATTCTCCAGTACCCAAATCCTAACCAACAGAGCTCTCTTTAAATAACTTTAAATAAAGTTCATAACTTTGCAAGACACTGCACTGCCCGTGTCACATTACATAGCTATATTTTGCCGTGTATATTAAGCATTATCATAATAGGGATGCATATTAATTTATTAGATAATTTATGAATGGCTTTTGGTCGTCACCGTAGCCAGGAATAGCAGGAGCCACCAGGGACTGGGGCTGTCTGTTTGTAACTTTATTCATGGGGGTATATGTGCCGTAGTTGGCGGTGGATGCAGATTTCTTTTAGAGGTAATAGTGACAAAATACAGTCCAGGTGATTATCACCTTTATTGATAGTTACTTGTATATGATATAATTGATAAAATTCAATGAAGATGAACATGTTTTGTCACCCATAAATACTCAGATTGAATGCGTCGTTACATTTACAATGTCGTTACAAATTCAATGATAAAAAAATACGCTGATGCGATGTTATTTCTAATATTCTTCTTCGTACTTTTTGGTTTAATTTTCTCGGCTAAGGCTCGCAGGACTTTAGTTTCTTTTATTTGCTTAAATTGATCTCAACAATTTTTTTATCAATTATTTTAATCTTCATGTTATCCTTGTAATTATGTATTTGTTTTTTAAAGTTGATCTTCGCTGTTTCCATAATATTTTCTTCATTTTTAAATAGACTTAATAAATACGCTAATCTCCTTAAAATAATAATATTGTGGCCTCTTTTCGTGTCTCAGTTTTTGGTTTTCTTCTCATATCCGGTATTGTGTTAATTCCGTAAATTTTAATTAAATTATTTTTCCATTTTTTTATCAACAATTTTTGTTGTTGCAGTTTGTTGTTGCAGTGCACCGCCTGGCAGGGACGCCATGTAATGTTGGGAGGGTGTCAATGAGAAGGAGACGTGTTGATCTGTCTATAGGTTTAATTAGACTACCTACTTACTCTACAATTACACTAAACCTACACTACAACAACCTTTAAATTCCAAACTATTTAAGTCTTTGAAACTACTCTCTTAATGAAAGCAACTTTGACGGCCCCCCGATTATTAAATTTTGAAAAGAAATAAGAAAAAAAAACATATTTGTACTCTGCTCAACGAGCTCTAGAATGATACACTTAGTAAATTAATTATTGATATATATACATGGATAAATCTACAGTCTATATTTCGGCATAATTCTCAAATTTAAGATAATAAAACTTTACAAATAAATATAATTTAAATAAATTGGGACTTAGATTATCTTTACATTTCCTTTTTTATTTTAGAATTTTACAATATTAATACATGAATTACATTGTTGAAATGATATGGAGTTAATTAGATTGTTTACATATATATATATATATATATATATATATATATATATATTATAACAAGTTCATTCTCCTTTTTTGCAAAATATACAAAAACAACCCACCAAAACTTTTGTTAATTAAAAGTAAAGTTAGCTCTTTAATCCACTAAATTTACATTTGAAGCAAAGTAGACTTTGTTGATTTTTATTAAATATGAAATAAATAAACATGTATTTCTGTCAAAAATTAATGATACTTCAATTAATTAAGTCAAGAAAAAGTATATTACTATTTAAATCAATTTAAATTAATGTTTTAAATTAAATTTACCAATTTCTGAGAGGGTTATGGAGAATACAGTGCGCCGCGGCACACAGAAACTTGTTTGCGGACTTCACGTGTCTTAAAATATTTTAATTATATACATAATAGCAACTTGTGAGATTGTTGCCAAATCACGTATATATATATATATATATATATATATATATATAATCACGCAAAGTGACGTATTTCTGAAAGGCATAATATTTAACTTACATATTATAAAAGCAAATACGGAGAAACAAAGACATAATTATGAAAAAATTGAATAAGCTTTTAGCTATGACTTTAATATTTCTTTTAGGCAAGAATACAAGAAGCCATTTACATAAAGCCCGCTACACTGCAACACAAAAAGCACTCATGAAAATTATGTAAGCGCTTGCATTTCGAAGACTGTTTTTAGTTGTACATAAAACCTCTCTTGTGTAATAATAACTAATGCTAACTTTACGATGGCGGAGTTGAATGATAAAACTAATTGCTTTTCTTTATCATTATGTTTTCATCAGCCTCTCCAGTTTTGGGCAGAATTTGCCTTAATTGTCACGCTTGGTAGGTGGATATTCGATCACAGTACCAAAAGACCTTTGATGCCTTTGACACTTCTGCCTGTAGCCGGTTCGAGTATTTTACGTGTAGTGTGAAGGAGATACTTTTACCACTATCTATCGGAAGCCATAACATTTTTCAGGCATTCACCAATGTCACGTCTTACGACACCCACGGGACAAAAAGGGGTGATGCATTCTCATACGCCGCGGTACATGTTAACAATGTTTCATTTCAATCAATATTTATTTTATTTTATATCTACAATTTATATTGTAAGAATATCCACTACCCCATATCGTCCCATGTCCTAGAGGCGACAGACGGTAACTGAAACATGTGATGGGCAAGAGCATCGTCTGATAACAACTCAAAATAATAAAAACTGCTGTTGCCAACTCGCTTGCCCAGCGTGGCAACTATGGCAGAACCCTATGAGTCTATTTATGGAAGAGTTCTATATTCAGCAGTGGACTTTGCTATAATGGTAATGGATCTTCTCTTGGAATATTTAGAGACGACGGCAAGAGACCCGAAGGAAGGACATTGGTCGATAGGAAGAGGTTAAGCCCTAGTGTTGTACTACTTGCGTAGACACTTTGGCAGCCTCTCATCTCAGGAGCACCTCGTTTAGAGCCCGGGCGCATCAGAGGCAGCTGAACTAAGTGGCGCAAATATGAGTCTCTAATAAATGACTATATTATGCCATTTACTGTAAAACTATCTGTCCGTGGGGCCTGGGAGCTGCAGTTAAATTCCTAAAGGAACTCTAACCGCGACCGGTTGTCGCTGCTGGTGATAAAGGGCTGGTTCTTTCGCTCAAAGGCTAAGTATAACCATTTATATAATTTAAGTTATTAGTTTTATTTTATTTTATATATTTATTATAGTTTTTAATAAACATTGAAATTTAAAAAGCTTATTTTATTTTATTATACAGTGCACGTAACGAACGTTTACCTTGCTATAAATGTGTATAATTATATCCTTACCGTTGTGTTACAAGTATTTTAGCCGAATCAAAAGGTGTCAATCAATTCTACTGTGTTATGCGATAACTTCGTCAATTTTGTTTATACTTCAGAGGTGTTCCCATACCCACAGGTGAGAAAACAAGTAAAGAAATTTTAATGTAACTATTTAGACAGAAATTCTCAGTCCACTCAAAAGGACCGACAATTTAACTTTAATAAAAAAAAAGCCGAGTCCAAGAACTGAAAAAATAAAATTATTTCCATATAACAGCTTCTAAGTCAGGGCTTTAATTTCTCTACACTAAGTCTTTACCGTGTAGTGGCGGCGTAAAATATCTACTACCCGATATCTAACTGTGGGTGTCGTAAGAGGCGGTAAAGGGAAAAGCTGGAGATGGGCAGCGTGATTCTAAGAAAACTAAAAAATATTTAACTGCGATTTCCACACTTGCGAATCATGGAAACTATGACAAATATCCCCTATAGGGTAATCTATGAGAAGGACCATGTTAAGCAGTGGAATTTGATAGGCACCGACTACAGAGCTGTTGTGTGGAAATAAATTTATTATCTTTAGTTCTTTGAAGTCGACTTAGATGTTTTCCTTATACATATTGTCTTCTGTATTGAAATATTCTAATTTCAATTAAAAGGCGATTCTGTGCGACACCTAAATCTATCATCGAATAAGGATCAAAGCAGAAGCGTCGTCAAAATTAAAATAAATAGCCACTTTATCAGTAAAAGTGTCTCTGGTTCTCCCACCATATATATAAAAGGCAAATCTGACTGACTCATCTATCAACACAGCCGAAACTGCTCATACAGACAGTTATGACGTAGGCATCCGCTAAGAAAGGATTTTGAAAATTCGCCCCTAAGGGAGTGAAAAAGGGTTCAAATTTTGTATCGAAGTCCGTCATTTTTAGCTAGAAAGCCTGAAACTTTGTTTTAAGGTTAATGATTGAAATAAACAATTACGTGTCCTAGGTTTTTGAAATTTCAACCCTAAGAGGGTGAAAAAGGGTTGATAGTTTGTGTGGAAACAAGATTAGTTAAAGTTATTTTATTAGAAACTTCACATGGTACTCCTATCAATAAGTGAGTAAACAAGTGTTTCAGGCTCTTTCAGAATTCAATCCTAAAAGGTGGAAAAGGGTGACAAATTCTGAAAACCAACAAGGTATCGTTTTATGGTTTATTGGGTCGCTGATTACGAAAACAACAACTATTTCAAAATCCCACATAGCAGACGGAAATACCTACCATCATGCCGTCAATATGGGTGCCGTTTTATTGTTTTTGGGTCGTTAATTATGGTTTGAAACTAACATGGATGGAAGGATGGATGAATGTATGTTTGTATGTAAAAATCATCATAGGTTGGGTGACTTGGGTGTTATTTTTAAGGTTTTTGGGTCGTAAATAACGTAAATGATATTGATAAATATTTTAACTTAATTTATTAGAATAGAATAGAATATACTTTTATTGCACAAAAACGTAAACAAAATATACAAGAAGATTTGTACAAAAATTTACAAAATACACATGAACAAAAGATACTAATTTAAAATTAAAAACAATGAAAATAAACAAACCAAATATATTTTTACAAATTAATAAAATGGCAAAACCAAAAGAAATACTTGGTACCTACCTATTTTGTATTGATCTTCAGTTCCAATCCCTACCAATAGATGGAGTTGGCATCGTTTTGAACGCGTTAACGTTGTGTTTTCAAACGAATATAAAGTGAATAGTGAATGAGCGCTTAAACCTGTACCACATACAGTACCTATTCACTTTTAGCGGATATTTGACTAGAACTTCGACTTTTGTTGCTTACGGTTTAAGATTTGCTTCATGTTTCGGATTAGTTGCTTGACTTTGTCTTTCTTACAACCACTGTTCAAACTTGGAATTCGATTAGCTTTGTGATTAGGTATTGTTGATGAAGTATTTTTCTCACTGAAAAAATGACTACAAAACTCTTTATATTAAAGGAAAAATGGAAGAACATACTGTCGTCCCATTATAGGTGACTGCGCCTGTTTGTTTCGTGCTCTTTCATTTTTAATGTACGGAACCAAGAAAATGCGATGGTGGTGCTTTCAAAAATTGTTAGATATGTGTAAATGATTGGCCTAGGTTTTCAGTTATGACCCGACAGAAATGGCGATAATTATTGAACAGCAAATGAATATTCAGCCGATATGTAAAAATAAACGGTGGACTTTGTGAATTGGTAGCTGCAGGGTTAATATTTCCGTTTCGGTTTGAAGTATATCAAACGGTCTGCTGTCAGAGTCCGGAATAGATATCTGTCCAGCAAGGGGATTACGATTTAGCCATGATTTATCTAATGGACATTTTACGCCTATCTGCTTATTGTTGCGAAGAAAATTACACAGTGTCATAGAGGTACCTGTCGAAGAGCGTGATCCATTTTCAGAGCTTGACCATTTAACTGTTAGATCTTTTTGTAAACAGTGAAATATCATCTCCATTCAGCGGAACAGATCAATCTGTATCGTCGACATTAAAATATTAAAAAATAAAAAGAATGTCGAGGTTTACTAATTACACAAAAAAAGGCAATTAAAAATTGCAAGAAAGATATCTAATAAAATCCTGATTGACAGCTGTTGCGAATTACCAAATTGCGAATCCACAAGTGTATAGAGCAATTCAGTCACGGTATGAGGAAAACATTTCGCTGCGTTTATGGAAAAACAAATCCATTACGCTTTGGAGTATGACTCTGATATTGCTTATAAAACTGACAGCAGTGGAGCCTTGGGTTCTACATATATACACATACAAGTGTCAGTGGTGCAATGCGCTGCTGAAATGGAAGGATGAGACAGCTGGTATGTGTTGTAAGCTGGAAAAGTGCAACTTGATCGCTTGAAACAACTGCCTGAACCACTCTTTTGTTTGATTAATGATCTACACAGATCATGACTATTTTATGGGTAATATTCATAAATATAAAGCCTGTTTCCAGATGACTACTTATGGTGGTAAACAGGTAACAGCAGATGGTTATTCACCGACTTTTAAAGTTCAAGGCCAGGTCTACCATTTAATTGGAGTACATTACAGAGCCGAACATGACGCTCAGTACCTTAAAATATATTTATAGGTGAAGATGATCAAGAAGCAAAGATTCGATGTTCTGAATTTCCTAACTTAAGCCAAATTTAATCAAACAATTGCAGAATATGCATCAAGTGAACCCGTATATAAAAGATCTGAAGTGCCATTGATGAGCCCCTCCTTCAGAGTCCAAAGTTGTCCAATGCTGATAAAAAGATCAACAATTTGATCAAAGGGACATCATCCTCGAGCCGGTAATTAACTTCAGTGTATTATTGAGATACATCGAGCATATGATGCGCTACAGTATCCATTGATGTTTTGCCGGGGGATGATGGGTATTCAATTAACATACCACAACGCGATCTCACAACTAAGTTGCCGCTTAATAAAACTGTCTCTTCTGCAAGTTTCTATTCATATTAATCATGCCTTTTTAGTCAATATTTGGTGGATGAATACGCCAAAATAGAAACAGAGATTAAATTATATCAAAAATAATAAAGTGCTGATGGTTACATCCATTAAAAGATGCAATTGGAAGACAAGACGCAGGGGAGCCATTCAACTAGGACAAATGTCTTTACAGGGGACCTAGGTATTGTACGAAGAATACAGGACGCTTCATGACTATGTTAGGAATTGCAGCCGTCCTGATCTTTATCACTTTCACATGCAATCCTCGCTGGGACGAGATAAAGAGCAATTGCTTCAAGGACAACAATCTCATAATAGACACGATATAATTTCGAGGTGTTTTACTAAAGGTGAAAAGATCATGAACTTATTGACAAAAGCAATATATTTGATAAAGTGCAATGCTATATGTACTCAACGGAATAGCAAAAGAGACGTCTTCCAAATATTCATATTCTTTTATGGCTTCACAAACGTATTACTCCGGATCAAATCGATAATATAATTTGTGCTGATACGGATCCTAACGTGACCCAGAGCTTCACGAAATCGTTAAATGTAATATGATACATGGTCCATGTGGAACTTTAAATCGAAAGTCACCATGTATGAAAGATAACATGTGCACTAAGCGATACCCAGGGCTCTCATAGGGAAACTCAAACTGGTGAAGACAGTTATCCGCAGTACAAGGACGCTTACTAGATGACGGTGGGTTCTGTTGATATCAAAAGCACAACCATAGATAATCCTGGGTAGTCCCTTATAATCAATATTATTAAAACATTTAACGCATAAATGTGGAATATTGTCATTCAGTGGAATTAATAAAATAGGTCTGTAAATACGTAAATAAAAGGTTCAGACTAGGCATCGTTTGCTTTAGAGAATAGAAGGATGAAGTTAAAACCTACACAAGTGGAAGATATATAAGTTCATCAGAGGCAGTATGGCAAATCCTTGAATTTCCCATTCATGAGCGTTTCCCTCCGTAGTCCACCTCGCTTTGTTTATTTGGAAAATGGCCAATGGGTTTATTTTAATGAGCAAAATCTGAGTGAAAGAGTGAATAGTCCTCCAACAACCATACTCCTATCCTTTTTCGATTTGTATAGTGGATAACTTTGCAAAACGTTGCTCTACCTAGAGCACCTGCATACTACGTTTGGGATAAAAGTTCCAAAGGAAAGAAGCAAACGTTGAAGGCTGGCCTGGGGTCAAAAGACCACGTTCTGGGCAGGGTTTATACTGTGCATCCGAACAATACAGAATGCTATCACCTTCCATGCTTATTCATGAGATCCAGGGCCCAATTTCGTTTGAAACGTTAAAAACTGTAGATTGTCATGTATATTCCACGTTCCAATCAGCGTGCAAAGCTCTCAGCCTGCTTGAAGATGATCAGCATTTGTTCGCAGCAATGGAAGAGGCAGCACTTTGCCAATCACCGCAAATGATTCAGGATCTTTATACGATTATTTTAGTGTTCTACCAAGTATCTGACTCTTTAGGCCTTTGGTAGAAATTCAAAGAATACCTATCTGAAGATTTTAAAGGCAATTAGAAAGACAGGAGATGTGGATGTAGAGCACATGACAGATGTGGTATTTAACAAATGCCTTCCGGTAATAGAAGATGCTGTATTAGCGTTGTGTGGTCGGCTACTAAAGAGTATGGGTTACCTCAGCCAAGCAAAGAACTACAATTTGAAAATAGAGTTTCTTAAAGAGACAGGTTACGACTTAGCATCATTAGATAACACAGTTAAAAATAATGAAGGATCACTGAATGACGAAAAAAGCAGTTTACTATCAAATTAACACAAAAATTTAAATATTCTTTTAGATGCTCCCGGTGGAACAGGCAAAACATTCCTCATAAATTTGCTATTAGCAAAAGTTAGAAGTACTCATGAATTGCTTTGGCTGTGGTTTTCTGAAATCATAGCTACACTGCTTGAGGGTGGACAAACTGCTCATGCTATCTTCAAGTTACCACTCAATTTAACAACAGCTGATACTCCCATTTGTAATATATCGAAACAAAGTAATTTTGCTGAGTATTAAAACATACGAAAATGATAGTGAGGATGAAATAACCATAGCTCATAAGTTTAAACAGAACTCTACAAGTTAGAAGAGAAATAAAGAAGTTAATGGGTGGTGTAACGGTATTGCTGGCTGGAGATTTTAGACAGACTTTACCAGTAGTGCCAAAAGGAACTAGAGCAGATGAAGTTAAGGCGTGTCTTAAGAGATCCACTTTATGGCCTCTAATTAAAATCCTCAAGCTCTCGAAAAATGTGCGGGTACACTTAGGAGAAAAAGAGTCTGCTGGTGGATTTGCGAATTTCCTACTTGAAATTGGCAACGGTGACTACCCGATAAAAGACGGAATGATAACCATCCCTGATAATTTATGCACAGTTGTATTTACGTTACAGGAGGTAATATCCAAAATTTACCCAGATATTGCTCATATCCACGATAAGCCAATGGAATGTTTGTGTGAACGTGCCATACTTACGAAAAACGACCAAGCAGCGGCAATTAACGATATACTGTTGACGTCTTTTGAGGGAAGAAATGGTGTACGTCAATAGACTCTGTGGTCAACAGAGATGATACAATTAACTACCCTGTCGAATTTCTTAATTCACTGAAACCATCAGGTCTTTCACATCATAAGCTTATTCTGTGCATGGGCACTCCTGTTAATTTAAAACCTCCTCAACTGCGCAACGGAACCAGACTAAAAAGTAAGCGTTACATCGCAATGTAAAGCCACAATTATAACTGGATGTGCGCAAGGAAACTGTATTGTACCAAAATTCCCTTGATCCCGAATGATCTTTCCTTTGAATTTAAACGAATACAGTTTCCCTTAAAGTCTGCTTTGCAATGACCATAAACAAATCACAAGGGCAGACATTAAAATTTGCGGGTATAGACTTGAGAAAATTGTTTTTCACAGGCAATTCTAGGTGGCTTGCTCACGCGTAAGCTCATCCCAGTAGTCTGATAATTTTGGCAGACAGTAATATATTAACAAAATGTGGTGTATAAAGAAGTTTTGCAGTTTACTAGCTTTTGCCCGTGACATCCTGTTATAATTGTTGCTTGTACCAGCAGACTCTTTTCCACACATTTCACAAATCCACGCGGACGAAGTCGCGGGCAAAACTAGTTTTTTATAAAATTGAAGTGACATATGAACTTACAGTCCTCCGGTAGTGGCAACTACAGTCTACGGACACCTACAGCCAAATTCAAACAAGGTAGACTACAGATGCGTTGTTACTTCTGAGAAAAATTTTCACGTTAAGATTTTTTTTCCTAATTTTATTTAGGGATTTACATTCACAGGGTGACGATGATAGTTCTATCGTAACTTTACCTATTATAAAACAACTAGCTGCACCCCGCGGTTTCACCTGCGTATATCACGTGTCTGAGTCTGAGCCGCGCGCCATGACACCTCGCGCACTGGCGTTCACTGCTGGTTTCTCTCGGTTCTCATCGGTAGGCGGCTTATGCGTTTTTCGCACGCCGGGCCGAGTATTGAATTACTTAAATTTTCATTATCTCTTAAACTACGCGTCCAAATAACATGCTAAAGGAGCAAAGTTTATCTCTATAAAATTGTCTTGATTATGTAGTAACTTTCGTTCGTAAGGATTAAAATACCATGCCTAATAATAACGGTCATAAATTATTTTCTAATTTTAATAATTTTTTGTCACCAAAATACCTTATTTTTATTATATGCCTATCTCTTAAACATAAGCCCAAATACTTTATTGTGGCTTATGTTTGAAACAAACATATTCTAACTTCTTTATGAATGGTAAAGATCTATACTTTTGTAGAACATTGTGTTCACGTATCACTAACTCTAACGCTTATCTGTGAGGTGTAACCTAATACTATTCCTCATTAATCTGACTATAATATACAAATTTGATTGTGTGTGTATTATTGTGAGTGAAAAAAATTAGTTGCCTGTAAAGTCGGTATACGGGCGAAAGTTTTACGTGACAACGACTTTGAGTGGTAAAATAATTTTATTATGTCTGTCTCTCTCGCTCTTAGGCGGGCTAACCATGCCAGTGGAAGGGACGCGTGCCTCACTCGCTCTCATTGTGAGCGCATAACGTGAGCGGGCGTAACGCAGTTTCTTGAAGTGTCACCCGGCAAACCAATTTATAAGACGTTGTCACGTCAAAAACCAGTCCGATTTGAAAAAAATAATTTTTCTAATCGGACCAAAGATATATGTATAATAATCTGATATCTACGTAAATAATATCTTGTATATGCAGCACCCCAGTGACCGTGTTACGAGAACTCACACACACTAACAGTTGTTGCTGAGCAGTTTTAGCATATGATATAAATTTGTACGTATATTAAATTGTATATATTGTGACTAAAACTACTCAGCAAAATATTGTGTAGTAATTTCGTAACTATAATCACTCATTATATTGACGGACTTCAAAAGATTTTCTTATCGAAATATTCTTTTAACTTCTTATTCTATTAATATTTAAATATTAGCACTTAAACTTTCATTAGTTCCGACGATAATCTAACCGGGTTGCTCAAACATACCATGAAATTTACGCCGGGTGCCTTGTTGGTTGTTATTTATTATATTAATTTTATTATTTCACCCATAATGCTACCTACAAAATTATATTGTTCCGATAATTATAATAATAATAATAATTCTTTATCATATACAATTATATACAGAGAGATTGCTGAATTTTAAATGTACCGCACAACCCTTAAATACGCATTAAAAGGTACGATTAGACTGGTCTGTACACGAGGAGACCAGGAAGTGGCGGAATCTGGTGTACATCAGCGCAGGATGACCGATTTATCATCCTAGCAATTTTGAAATCGGTTCCTGACTGCGGTTGAAATAAGGCAGCGTCTGCAAATGGCAAGAGGGATCAACGTTAGTGAGCGGACTATAAGAAGGAGAATGAAGGAACGGAACCTTCGTTCTCGAAGACCAGCACGAGGTCCAGAACTGCTCCTACATCATCGCGTAGTTGATTTCGGTTCGCTCGCAAGCATGCAAATTGGACTCATGAGCAGTGGAGTAAAGGTCTGTGAAACGATGAATGCAGAGTAGCCTTAAGGCTCCAGATGATCCAGCAAAACTGTTAGTGTGCGTGAGTTTTCGTAACGTGGTCACTGGGGTGCTGCGTTGCAATGTTCAGAGCTGAACAACGTGTTTAAACAAACAAATCAACAAAAAAGCTTTTCCGCTTAAAATATAAAAATATAATACAACAACAAAAGAATTACCAAAATTTTAAAATTTAGCAACATAAGCCGCAACTTAAGCCGCCAACATAAGTTCAGCATATTGAGGTAATTGAGGATAGTGCTTAGGTCCTCCAGCGATTCTGCCATAAGGACTACATCGTCGGCAAATCGCAGGTGAGTGATGTACTCGCCATTGATGTTAATACCGTATCCTTTCCAATCCAGTAGCTTGAAAACGTCTAACAATGCAGCGATGAAGAGTTTAGGGGATATAACGTCACCCTGTCTTACACCTCTCTGCAGTTGGATAGGTTTCGTACTCTGGTTCTGTACTCGGATAGCCATCGTAGCCCTACCATCGTAGGCATCTAATGTAAAACCACCAATACAGCGTTGAATACGCTACCGTTCAAGCCAATCAAAAATCCACTTCTGAACAAAGGTTGCCTCATAGGGAGGAAATTTTCCATAGTTACCACGCTTGGGAGTGGGTTGACAACTAAAAGTTTTTATTTTTAAGATCTTGCTGCCTATTTCCTGGTTTGTATTCCTATGTCGCCTTTTGCAACACCAACGGGATGAAATGGGGTAATGGATATTCTTACACTGCCACTACACGGTTGGAATATACTACACCTACATTCAATATTTTGAATCCATATTGACGAAGTAACATTTGTTAACATAGTTTCAGATCACTGAAGAGTTAAAAGATCCCCTCCTTTGTAAGTCGTACGTTGAACCGTTATGCGTAATGCTATCTTTATATACATTTGAACTGCAACGCAAAATTAATTTATTTAATACTAAACAATTCTTCTATATTCAGATGTCAACATTAAGATATTACGTTTTATTTTTATCCCGTCCATTTTATTCAATACACAATTTTACCAGCTTTGTCAAACTCTGTTGTTTTTTCACTGGTCTCTTTAGTTCATTTTAAATAAAGCGTCGCCTTCATTAGGTAACAAACAGCAGTTACAATAAAAGAAGTAACAAATAAGCACATTTATACGGTCGTTGTGAGAGTTTCACAGTTAACGACTAAACTTACGCATTTGAATATTGTTAGGTTTTCTTTGTTTATATTATTTTTTTTTCTAATCTGAATATATTCTTTAAGTAATTTTTCCACTTTTCCTTTATTTCTGAGAGGGATTAAGGGTAAGGAAGAATCCGCCACGCTGCTTCAATGCGTGTTGGCGGACCTCACGTCATGACTTCGAAATATATTTAAATTTATATAAATTAAAAAAATAATCGAATACATTAAAAATCTGATACTCGTGTTCAGCCCACCCTCCTCCCCTTCCTTGGGGAGATGCTACAAATCAAAGTCCTAAGCCATCTAAACCCATCGACTTCCTGCATGTCTTATTAAGTCGTCACTTTCACTAGTGGGAGGCCATACTACACTTTGTTTAGTGGTATGAGGCTGTTACTCGAGAACCTTTTATCCCCATCGGTTGTCGGTACTTCGAGTTATATAGCTGGCCCATTGGCACTTTGACTTATCCTTTGATCCTTTGAGCCATGTCAGTTACTCTGCTTCTACTCCTATTTGCCCATTTTATTACACCGCGGGCAGCGAGTGTTTAACATTAGTATAGCATATTAAAAGCAACAAATGGCATATTGGGTTCGTAATTGCGTAGGTGATGAGCTAGATATCTATCATTTTTTATACAATTATCCATATAAACATATATGTTGAGGTTAAAAGCGGTCCAAGTACTTCTCTGCTCCTTGGACTCTACCTACCCCCTTGGATCATTCAATCATCCCTCAGGATGAATCTGTTGATTCATCCATCGTACACGTTTTGCTCCCGTGCCACGATGAAATCTCATGGCGAACTACACGGCCCTCGTATTTGTTTAAATACAATTCATGAAAACTGAAACTAAGCTTTTGCATGATTGTTGAACACATCTACCTACCTAGTAATTACACATCCAACGATGCCACGAACGAATTTTCAATTATTTACATCGTATATTCAGTAGCATTCTATTATTTAATTTTATCATGACTAACCATTTTGAAGTAAGTAGATGGCGTTATTGTTAGATGAAATAATGAAAGCCAAAACAATACTATCTAGTAATATTATAAGCGATAGAAGCGAACAATATAAAAATCTCTTAGAGTGTTGAATAAGCAAGCTATTATAAATACTCTAAGAAAAACCTTATCAATTTTCATATTTTTGATATACGTCATTTTTATCTATTGAAATTATTACACTTTTAAAATAAAATAACAAAAATATTAAAAAACTAAACGTTAGAATTTTTAAATAATTTTAAAAATCTAATTATTTAAAAAAAATTTAAGTTATTTATATTATTTAATTTATAACTATGTAAATGAAGGCAAAATATACTACTTTGTCCATTTGATGACAGATGGCGCTGTTTTGATAACTAAATCGGTGTAGTTTCTAATTATTTTACGATAGATTTACTATATTTTAATCTTTATTTATAAATATGGTATTTATTTGAAAAACACCAGTCATACCGCCTATAACTAAGATATAATAGAAAATTAACATCTAATGTAAGGAAAATACTTAACCCTTTTTTTAGAAGTTTCGTAATCGGATAAAAAGTAGCCTTTAAGTTGCCCCGGGTTACTAACTACCTACATCCAAAATTTCATGTAAATCGGTCCAGTAGTTTTTGCGTGCATACGGAATATACAGACACACAGACAGAAAGACAGACAGACAGACAGACATTTTTTCAAGAATATATTAGAATTACAGACACGACTTTTCTACAGATTTATTATATGTATAGATTTGGAGCAATCTCATTTACAGACGAAAAAACTCTCTTGCTCCGTAGTTTCGTAAAACCGCGCTTCGTTGCTTTATAAAATGTGTTTATAAAGTTCAGTTGCTAATGGGAAATAACTGAGTTCATGATTTGTTTCGTTGAAATATAATAATGACCCTCCAGTGTACATAGCACAAAGTTATGATTAATTTATGTATTTACTCGGTCGACTATATGCTAGTGTTACAAAGGTGCTAATATGTAGTTTGTAAACAATTAATATTAAGCTTATATTTACGGTATTTGCTTTTAAAACGGCAAGATGTCAGTTACTCTGCTTCTACTCCTATTTGCCCATTTTATTACACCGCGGGCAGCGAGTGTTTAACATTAGTATAGCATATTAAAAGCAACAAATGGCATATTGGGTTCGTAATTGTGTAGGTGATGAGCTAGATATCTATCATTTTTTATACAATAATCCATATAAACATATATGTTGAGGTTAAAAGCGGTCCAAGTACTTCTCTGCTCCTTGGACTCTACCTACCCCCTTGGGGATTACAGGCGTGACGCTATATAATATGTATGAATGAATTGTCATAATAAATTAAATGAAAAACTCTGAATAACAAACTCAAATAAAAAATAGAAATTCGGAGCGCTGTGTCATTTTAAGTGATGCAAAACCCAAACCAAAACCATGCTCAACTAACTATAAGAACACGCATGTACACATATGCATCTAAAATAATTTACTACCAACAACATTATTTCAGGTGCATATGTGTGCGTATCAGTAAGCTTTTACGGAGTGATAAAAAAGAAGAAAGATGTTTGTGTGAGTACGTCAAGAAGTTGAACATGGTTTCAGTATCACTTAAAATCCTACCGCACACACCTACGCAACATTCAAAATAAAAGACAATAAAACTAATTTTACGGATTTATATAAAAAAAAATTAATTACCTATTTTCGGGAACTTTACAGCACTTACAGCACCATATTCACAGGGGGGGGGACTGAGGTGTTTGACGTCCTAATGTCATAGTCAACGAAGGCTATTTTCAACTGTTAATTATTATTTTTTGGTCCGATCTACGTAGAACGAGCTTACAGTATCTTGAAGTCCTGCGGTGGTATTGCCGTGACCATTGGTGCTGTAAGGTGCCTGAAATGTCGGGAATTAAAAATATTAAAATTATACGCCATCAAATCCGTAAATATAGTATTATTCCATGTGTAGTATTCGCGTAAATATAAGAAAAATAAATTAATATGTATTGTAATCATTTAAAAATCTTATCAATAAATAGATACCTAAAATATTAAATAATTACTACTAATTGCGTGAACTTGAATTTAGAAACATCATTAAATGCTATCCCGTGGCAAATTTAGCAAAATTCGATTACTCTTACAGTCACCTCGGTGTCTGTGTCTCTATGTCTGTCAAAGTCTTTTTTTGAATTCTAAAAGACTATTAGAAGCAGATGATTTGTATTTGGCACAGATAGAATAGCTACAGGAACACGTGCATATATGTATATGTCTAGAAACACCTACTATTTTTTATATTGGGCGCGTCTTCCGATGTATCCAGAAGAAAGGTAAATTGTCTTGGAATCAAAATGTATTATTATTATTTACATTTTATTCTTTACATTCAGTCATAATTAAAGTCAATTTAGTTTTAACAAAATGATGATGAATTTCATGGTCTTCTATCAATTAACGGTATAATGTTTATTTGAAATATTATATTCATATCATTGGTCCTATTTAATATAGATTAGTACCATAAAATAGATGTAGATTTTTTTTATGTTCGAGTAGACTTCAAAATTTCATAAATGCAGTTCAATAATAATGTACATACTACACATGGAATAAAACTAAGGTTACGGATTTTATCACGTTTTTTAACTTTTTTTACTAGGGGGTTTTTACGCATCTTTGGATGAAAGTTCCATAAAAACCCGCGTAAAGGAACATATCGTTAATGTGAAGCACCGATGCTCCGGGAAGTCTAAAGTATGTCATGTCATATGTCAGTGATATGTTTAGTATCGTCCCAACCATTATATTGGATCTGATAGACAACAAATCTTTGCATTAGAACACCGATTCCTACCAATGATGATTCGCGAGGCTATTGAAATTCAAAAACATCCTAATTTAAATAGGGAAGATGGCTGAGTGCTACCATCTGCTAAGGACCCCAAAATAAATAAAATGAAATTCAAACCCAAGCATACTACTGCAGTAATTTTTACCAACTTTAATACTACTGCATCTATTCTATTCTATTATATTCTTACTATGACATCAGGTGGTCAAACACTTCAGTCCTCCCGTTACCATGGGTGCTATAAAGTGCCCAAAACATCGGAAATTAAAAAAGTTAAAATTAAACGCAAAAAAATCCTTAAAATTTGTTTTATTCCTTATAAATTTTATTCACAGTCAACGTGGGAAGCACTAAACTCATGAACGGGAGTAGAAAAATGTTCGCCTTGTTGTGGCGGTGAAAGAGAATCTGCCACCTCATACCGTCCCATCGTAAGAGGCGACATAGGAAAATAAACAGGAGATGGGCAGCATAATATCTTCCTGACAACAGATCAAAATAATAATAGCTGCGGTGGCCAACGCGCCTACCAAGCGTGGCAACTATAGCAAATATCCAGCCACTTGACAATTTATGGGGGAGGCCTATGTTAATTTTAGTGAACTTTTGATAGGCTGACTATAATGAGTTCTACTCATCTTTGCAACCCTTAATATTTACGGTACAGTAAAAACAAAAAAGAACATACCCGAAAATATGAATGAATATATTTCATTAATATTTTCGGCACTGCATACATTGTCCCATGAAAAGTAAAAAAGTAGCAGCTTACATACATGTTACATCAATCAACAGATTCATCCTGAGGGAATCGTACACGTTTTGCTCCCGTGCCATGATGAAATCTCATGGCGAACTACACGGCCCTCGTATTTGTTTAAATACAATTCATAAAAACTGAAATTAAGCTTTTGCATGATTGTTGACCACATCTACCTACCTAGTAATTACACATCCAACGATGCCACGAACGAATTTTCAATTATTTACATCGTATATTCAGTAGCATTCTATTATTTAATTTTATCATGACTAACCATTTTGAAGTAAGTAGATGGCGCTATTGTTAGATGAAATAATGAAAGCCAAAACAATACTATCTAGTAATATTATAAGCGATAGAAGCGAACAATATAAAAATCTCTTAGAGTTCAACAAGACTCCAGTATTATATGTATAGATTTGGAGCAATCTCATTTACAGACGAAAAAATTCTCTTGCTCCGTAGTTTCGTAAAACCGCGCTTCGTTGCTTTATAAAATGTGTTTATAAAGTTCAGTTGCTAATGGGAAATAACTGAGTTCATGATTTGTTTCGTTGAAATATAATAATGACCCTCCAGTGTACATAGCACAAAGTTATGATTAATTTATGTATTTACTCGGTCGACTATATGCTAGTGTTACAAAGGTGCTAATATATAGTTAGTAAACAATTAATCTTAAGCTTATATTTACGGTATTTGCTTTTAAAACGGCAAGATTTTTTTGCTGTTTTGACCGGTTTGAATATTACATGATTAATACTTCTTTATTTTTAATCTGTACATTATATAAACTAAAGTCCATCGACACGTCTGTCTGTTTGCAAGTTCGCGCTAATCTCAGAAACTACCGAATGGATATTCATTCGGTTTTCACCAATATAAAGAATGATTCATAAGTAAGGTTAAGGTATATAGTTTATGAATATTTTTTTACAAATAAGATAATGTTATGATGATATAATAAGTCGATTCAGTCGAAAAAATCATGCCTTACAAAATGGCGTACTCTGCGCAAATCGATAAATAAATAAATATAAATAAAAATACATTTATTTCTCAATAAACTTTTTCATAAATTAGTAGTGAAACAACCCCAGAGAGTAATTTAATGTGTGTGTGTGTGTGTGTGTGTGTGTGTGTGTGTGTGTTTGTATGCGTGTTATTAATACAAAAATTTTAGTTTTTGTATTATTCTTTTCAGCATAAGTTTCGTTCCTCGTTATGTTATCGTTCGAAGCCATTCAATGAGAAAAATAATGCATTCGTAATGTGGCACACGATATATTGCTAATTTACGATTTGTAATGTTATATAAGTACGTTGAGAAGCGTACTGACTACTGACGACTCGCGAAAATAGTACCAACAAGGCTGGAAGGAGCCACAATTTATTTTCTTCTTTTATTTAATTTAATTGAGTCATACGGACTCTTCACAAAACACTATTCTGTGAAGAGTAAAGGTCAAATTTGGAAAGTAGTTAGAATATGTTATGTTATTTATAATAATATGTTAGTTTTCCTATCGATAAGAGGCTACAAAGTTTATAAAGGTTTTCTGTGGAGAATCTGTAAGTATTAAAATACGTAAATTTAATAAGTGATCTTTGTGCCATTTCTAGTCCAATTAATTTACTTTTTGTAGCACCACCCCACACCGGAATGCAATACGCTATGACGGACTGAACCAGGGAAATATAATTTATTTATTTATTTTGTTAAGGAGGTCACTTGCCATGACATAACGCAGTGTTTTAAATATCCAGATGATCTTTCTAACTCGGCTAACTACCAAATCAATGTGTGGATTCCAGAATAATCTTTATTACAACAAAACTCCGAGATACCTAGTACAAGTCACCTTTTGAATATCAGGACAATTACAGTATCTTAAGTTCGGACTGTTACATACATGGACCCGTACTCGAAACTCAGGTTTTGGTTGTTACTTTTGGGTAGGAGTAAAACATACATAATTTGGTTTCGTCGAATTTAAAGCAAGGAGATTTGAATTCAGCCAACTTGCTATATCACAGAGACCCAATTCAATATCTGTTTGTACAGTTTCCCATAAGTGTCCAGAAAAAATAACAGCGGTGTCATCTGCATAGCATAAAATCCTTCCACCACCCCTTCTTAGCTTGCCTAGTTCATTTACATATACCAAAAATAGTGTCGGGTCCAGGACGCTACCTTGTGGTACTCTAAATGTGACATTTTTTTCACAGCTTTGAAAATTATCAATTTTAACCACTTGTTTTCTTTCCGTGAGATAGGTAGTTTTCGAAGAAAGATAGCGCTGTACCCCTTACTTCGATGGTTTCAGGCCTTCGTAAAAGAATGGGTATAGAAATGGTGACGAAAGCTTTTTGAGTCTAGGAAGACAGCGAGACATTTTTCAACTTTGTCTACCTTATCCGAAATAATAGTTACGTAGGTCACTCAATAAGTTTTGAGATGCTCGAAATTTAAAAACGGAACGCACCCGTGTTATATGTTTCTAAAAAGCAAATTTATTTAAAAATAGAACTCCATAAGCCAATTGCTCAGTATTAAAAAAAAAAAACAAAGTTCTATTAATTTTCCTGCAACGCTTCCCGCGCTATTCATTTAAAACGATGGATCTTAACCGTGAACATTTGCGCGCTATGATATATTATGATTTCAAATTTGGTTAAACCGAACAATTAAGTTTACAACGGTTACAATCAGCATTAGGAGACTCAGCTCCATCACGCGCAATAGTTTTTAGGTGGTTTGCTGAATTCAAAAGGGGTAAAATTAATCTTAAAGATGATCAAAGAACCGGGGCCCCACATACAGCAGTAACGGCGTAAAATGTATGGACTACTGAAATGTTGGTGCGAGAAGACCCTCGAATCACATATAGGGCATATACTTAATTAATCACACATCGAAAAGATTGTAGGCATTCATTCGGGGAGCATTCATACCATCATAAATCAACAACTTGGACTGAGGAAGCTTTGTTGTCGATGGATCCCTCGTTTGCTCTCCGAAAGCGAAAAACAGACTCGTGTGGATTGGTGCCATGAAATGCGTCTACGTTTTGAAAACGGGGCATCTAGGCGTGTTCCAGAAATCATTACTGGTGACGAGACATGGATCAATAAATATGATCCGGAGAATAAAAGGCAATCATCGGTATGGGTCTAATCAGAAGGACAGTTACCGACAAAACTGCAAAGACCTCGCAACGTCGGCAAAAAAATGGTGGCTAGTTTTTTTTTTCAAGGAGCGGACATTTGTCGACGTCAATGCTGGAAAATTGTAGGTCAGTCAACTATGAATGGTATACTACAGTTGCATTACCCAAAGCTTATCAAGCTGTGCGGGAGAGAAGACCAAAGACCGGGCTTCGGGGAATCATGCTGCATCACGATAACGCCTCTTCACATACCTCCCTTAGAACAAAAGCATTTATTGAGGAATCTGGTATTGACACTCTAAATCACCCACCCTACAGCCCTGACTTAGCTCCTTGTGATTTCTTTTTGTTCCCAAGAGTCAAAGAAAAAATTAAAGGCAAGTTTTTTTTCAAGCGCCGAAGGAGCCGTGGCTGCCTACGAAGAAGCGATTTCCGACCTGTCAGATTAAGACTGGTAAAAGTGTTATCAGAGTTGGTTTAGGCGAATGGAACTTTGTATAGAGCATGATGGAGAATATTTTGAAAAGATGTAAAATAAATATTAATAGTATCTAGAATACTTTTTGTATATCTCAAAACTTATTGAGTGACCTACCTATAATGTCTTTCACTGCATCCAGAGTTGATAAGCCCTTTTTAAAGCCATATTGGGAGTTAGAATAGAATAGAATAATTTTTTATTCAATATAGATTACATGTGTAATTCTTATTGAAAGTCATTTTTGCTTTACCACTGGTTCGAAAAACCTCTGTCCTGGGAAGAACCAGCGAAACCCAGCAGGACTTTTTAAGTAAATTTTACATTAATGGTTGTACAAACTATTTAAGTACAAAATTTATTTTAGAAACTGCTTGGTAGCGACCACCTCATTCCCAGGGTTATTATCAATCATGTATTCATTTATACTATAATAACCCTTTTTATACAGTTTCAACAACAAAACATTTAAACTTGGTAATAGAGAGCCTGTACACTTTCCGGGACCTTGTTGTAATAGCGTATACATTGCCCCAAGAATGAATTACTGACTCTGTGGAGTCGAGAAACTGGTATCACTAGGTTGTATTTGTTCCTAGTGTTTACAGAATGTATATCACATTTTTTACTAAAACTACCTTTGATTTTGTGAACATACATTAAATTTTCGTAAATATACTGAGAGGCCAAAGTTAATATATTTATTTCTTTAAATTTATCTCTAAGAGACTCTCTCGGTTTTAGGTTGTAAATAGCTCTAATGGCCCTCTTCTGTAAAACAAAAATAGTTTCTAAATCAGTCGCGTTTCCCCATAGCAAAATCCCATAAGACATTATGCTATGGAAATAACTGAAATAAACTAGTCTAGCTGTCTCGACACTAGTGAGACCTCTAATCTTTTTTACAGCATACGCTGCAGAACTTAGTCTGCTTGCTAGTTTGGATATATGGGGGCCCCACTGAAGCTTTGCGTCGAGAGTGATGCTAAGAAAAACAATGGATTCAACAGGGCTCAGTTCTTCCCCATTTAAAAACAAATTGGTACCCAGATTTTTAACATTCGTTGTTGTAAATTTAAAACATTTAGTTTTATTTCCGTTTAAATGTAGATTATTAACGTTAAACCAATGCACTAATTTTGATATAGCATTATTCACTTCGTCACATTTAAATGGTTAACGTTTAAGTTTAAAAATCAAGGAAGTATCATCAGCAAATAATACTATATCATGATTATCTCCTACAAGGGAAGGTAAGTCATTAATATATACTAGAAATAGGAATGGGCCGAGAATCGAGCCCTGAGGGACACCCATTAGTACAGGTGACCCGGAAGAACTTTTACCATTGATAATAACTTTCTACATTCTATTACTTAAATATGAAATAATAAGTTTAAGCGCTGTGTTCTTGACACCATAGTACTGTAGCTTCCTGATTAATGTCTCATGGTGAACACAGTCGAAGGCCTTGGAAAGGTCACAAAATATACCCAAAGCATCCTCCGAATTCTCTCATGCACAAAAACTATGTTTAATAAGCTCAACTCCAGCGTCAGTTGTGGAGCGACCCCTTGTAAAACCGAATTGATTTTTATGTAGCAATTTATTAATATTAAAGAAATTTAAGATCTTATCTAAAATTATTTTTTCAAAAATTTTACTAAATGTTGGTAGTACAGAAATCGGTCTTAAATTGGCGGGGTCTAATGTACTACCAGATTTAAATAAAGGTATGACTTTATTATGTTTCATTAAATCAGGAAACACACCAGATTCGACGCTTGTATTAAATATAGTGGCTAGATAAGGTGCTATTATATCTATTATAGATAAAATAACTTTAACGGAAATCCCCCATAAGTCTGCCGTTTTCTTAACATCAATAGTTTTAAAATATTTAACGATATCTTTTGGCAATACTCTATGGAATTTAAAAGTATTTGAACAAACCTTTACATTTTGTTTAAGTAATGATTCGGCGACAGTAGGAGAAGAATTTAATGATTTTTGTTGTAAAAAAGGAACAGCAGTAAAATGTTTCTCAAAAGCCATGGCAACTTCTTGATCAAATCGAGTTAAACTATTGTTAATATTCAATTGAAAATTCGAGTTGCGCGGTTTGACCTTGCCCGTTTATTGCCCGTAAAGTTATTTAGAAATAATATATGGTAAAATAGCTTTTCATATAAGAGTCTAAAGAAAAAACGCTATAAGTCCATCTATTAGATCTATTACTACCTGCAATATCAAAAAAGGAAGCTTTAAAAATAAAAACATTTTTTTATAACAGTTTTTTTAACATTGTATATTTATTTCAATGACGTGTACACAATAAAATTGTATTTGATTTACTTGCCTTACTTAACAAGAAACCACGCGCAACAAACAAAATACAACAACATAAACACAGTTTTCACGATTCTTGTCTATTGCACGTTTCATCATCATCATCATCATTACAGCCCTTCACAAGTCCACTGCTGAACATAGGCCTCCCCCAAAGAATGCCACAAAACACGGTCCTGAGCTACCTGCATCTATCGACTTCCTGCATATCTTACCAGGTCGTCACTCCATCTAGTTAGGTGACATCCTACATTTCATCTACCAGTACGAGGCTGCCACTCGAGAACCTTTCTTCCCCATCTATTGTTGGATGGCCCTACACTTCATCCACCAAGTTTATTTCTTACAAATAGTATCTTATGATAATATTTCTGCAATATCAAAAAAGCATACTTATATATTTTATGAAGCGACTAAACGGTAATCACAGGTCTCGATACCAATACGTCAAAAGTAAGATGGCTGACGTTTTGTTTTGTAAGATTGGTGGTAAATCGAATGTTGTCGGATGTAAAAAATACGGATGCGTTCAGTAAGTTTATAACAGGATACATAATTTCGTAACACAAGGGTCGTCACACAAAGTAACGAAATATGGAGATATCATTTTAAATTCAGTTTTCTCATATTTAATTAAAACGTTTCTATAGAAATTTAAAGTTTCTCATGTACAGTGATCGTATTGCAAGTACACTACTTAATAATAGTACTATATAAGTAAAACTACAAACTTAAAATATACTTCCAAGTATTAAAAAATCTGTGTTAGTTTGATTATTAAAAAGTATTAATTTTTTCTTTTAAAATTGATACGTGTAGACACTCAAGGCACAGTCGTAAGGCATTTAATGAGTGGGCGACAGTAGGAATTCATAAAAGCAAACGAAGATTATGTGAACTTTACCATGAAAGATCATATAATCTTTCCTATACTTTATGTCACCAATATGTCAAAAATGATTCTAAAATGTTTAAAAGAATGTGCTCCACAGCAAATCTTTACATATTAGCAACAAAATTAAGACTGCTAAAAATAAAATCAAATTGACGTGGGGTATAATTAATAGCGAAACCGGTAAAGACAAACCTCGTAACACAAACTATCAATTGAAAATTAATAATGAATTGACTGGATCAAATCAAGAAGTCGCAGCGGTGTTTGAGAAATATTCCACTGATATTCCTATTTTGACAACAGAGTCATTGAATACTTCTCCTACTGTCGCAGAGTCATTACTCAAACATAATGTTAATACCTGTTTAAAAGAATTAAGATTTGAATAAGTATTAGTACAAGATATTGTAAAATATTTCAAAACCCTTGATGTAAAGAAAACCGCAGATTTATGGGAGATTTCTATTACAGTTATCGCGTCCATAATAGATTTAATTGCACCTCTTCTTACTATTATTTTTAATACTAGTATCGAAGCTGGTGTGTTTCCTGATTTAATGAAACATAGTAAAGTAGTACCTTTATTTAAATCTGGTAGTACATTGGACCCCGCTAATCTTAGACCTATATATGTACTACCAACTCTCAGCAAAATTTTTGAAAAAATAGTTTTATATCAATTGTTAAATTCTTTTAATAAAAATAAAATACTACATAAAAATCAATTTGGTTTCACAAGTCGTCGCTCAATGACTGACGCAGGTGTTGAGCTTATGAAATATATTTGCAATGCCTGGGAGAATTCACAAGATGACTTAGGTATTTTTTGTGATCTTTCCAAGGCTTTCCGTGGGTTTATCATGAGATATTAATCAGGAAACTACAACATTACGGCGTCAAAAATATTGTAATTAGACTTATTATTTCATATTTAAATAACAGAACTCAAAAAGTCGTCATCAATGGTAAAGGTTCCTCCAGATCGGTAGAATCAATAGGCTTTCCTCAGGGCTCGATTCTTGACCCATTCCTGTTCTTAATCTATATTAATGGCTTACCTTATCTTGTAGGGAACAATCACGATATAGTATTATTTACTGATGAAACCTGTTTAATTTTTAAACTCAAACGACAGTCAATTAATTTTGAAAATGTAAATAATGCTCTATCGAAATTAGTACATTAGTTTAACGGCAACAATTTGCTCTTAAACGGCAATAAGACAAAATTTATTAAATTTACAATACCTAAACAATCAAATACCAATGTGCTCTTAAATGGGGAGGAGTTGGGTCTTGTGGATACCACTGTTTTTCTTGGTATTACTATTGACGCGAAGCTCCAATGGGGCCCCCATGTATCTAAATTAGCAGGCAGACTTAGTTTTGCAACATATGCTTTAAGAAAGATTAGAAGTCTCACCAATGTTGAAACGGCTAGATAAGTTTATTTTAGTTACTTTCAAAGCGTGATTTATTTACTGAGTGGCAGTTATGGCTTTTTACCCATATCTGTTAACAAGCAAAGTCGCCAACAACAGATAATTATCAAATGGTACTGTTGTTATTGATTCACAAACTCTAGAGTAACAATACTCAGTATTGGCTACTCCACGTTTGTGTTTGAAAAACGCAAATTAAGTTATCTGAGAATAAGTCCAAAGAGTAAAATTATTCAAGGGTTAGTTACTCTGGTGTAACATGGTATTTGGTCGAATCCACCCTTAATACCATATTTTATTACACGGTTAAATAACCGTGTATTTCTGCCAATTGCTGTAGAGACCGTGGTGAGACCGGTGGTCCGTGGTGTTCACGTACGGTGACATTGCTAAAAAAGCTATCCGCGACTGATCGTCGCTGCTGGTGATAAGGGGGCTGCTTATTTTCTCGCTCTAAGGCTAAGTATAGCCATTCAGAGAGGAAACGCAGCCAGCGTTCTCGGCATTATACCGCTGGGAGTAGAACTGTATGATAATTTCAGTTGTTAGTTTTTTTTATTGTAGTTTTTTTAATATTGTAATTTGAATTTCGAAAATGAAGTTGTGAATAACAGATAACTATGTAATTTAAAGTTTATATTTTTTTATATAGGCCTAGGTATTAATTAATACATTTATTTATTGTATGGCATTATATTAATATGATATATAAATAGAATGGAAATAACGGGTAGGTTTGGGTATAGAATTTTTATCGATATATTTTATCACACTGTCTTATCTCTACTATTAATTCCGTGGACGCTGACTTCTGCTATCAGCGCCAAAATGGCGAAAATTAAATCGCTTCATTATGTCACAGTGTGTAACCAGTCCATATATAGAGGCCAGTGATGATAATACATTCATTGAAATTGAATGACATATTGAGACTTTCAAATAAATATGTCGGTACGACACGCGCGCAACCTACTGTAACTTAATTGTACTATGCCTCTAACCTTCGCGCAAGTGCAAGCAATAAGTTCACAAAATTTTAGCGCAATCTGATGAATCCAGTATCGGAATCCTCGGCGTCGACGAGGTCGATGCGTTTCGCGGTCACTTGGAAGAGAAGGCCAAATTGGCCTCTAAAAGCTTGGCGTGCTCAGCAGAGCAGGACAGTATTTCATGTGGCACAACGCCTGCAAATTTACAAGGCGCGCAGGTCGGCCTCACATGGAATACTGTTCCCATCTCAGCTGGGGCCCAGTGCCAGCTCCTTCCACTCGACCGCATCCAGCGCAGAGTGGCTCGAATCGTCGACGACCGAGTTCTTTCCGATCGGCTCGATTCATTGGCGCTGCGAAGAGATGTTGCATCTCTTTGCATTTCTTCGCATTTACCACGGGAGTGCTCTGAGGAATTGTTCGGATTAATCCCAGCCGCCACATTTCACGAACGCACATCGCGGCAGAACTCCGATACCATCCACACCATCTGGATGATTGGCGGTCCACCACTGTGCGATTTAGAAGATGTTTTCTTCCTCGCACAACTTCCTTGTGGAATAGTTTACCACCAGAAATTTTTCCGGACCGATACGACTTAGGGACCTTCAAGAAAAGAGCCTTTTAGCCTTTTCCTTAAAGGCCGGCAACGCATCTGCAATTCCTCTGGTTCCCCTGGTGTTGCAGTTGTTCATGGGCGGCGGTAGTCACTTACCATCAGGTGAGCCGCATGCTCGTTTGCCCCCTCTCCTATAAAAAAAAAAAAGTGAACGGTATGGCAGCGCATAAAATACGAAGAAACAAAAATAAATTTTTATATATTAGATAAATGTTACTAATTTCATCTATTATTTTTTGTTAAATTTTTCCCCCTTTAATTTCCTTCTTATACACCCGATATTTCGTGTGTTTAGGAGCAACACAACAAATATTTTATTGTATAAATATAAAGTAATTAATAACTGATCACAACGCCATCGGATCCAGATTTTGTGATTTTATTTTGTATATTTCTGTACACAAATCCAACATAATAAAATATAATTATGGGTCATTATGGTCCTACACAAAAAAAAAAAAATTGTTAACTACTTGACAACCGCACTAACTCTCGCATCCTAGCATAGCTATGAACTATCGTTTAGGTATGTTCTAAAAGGTATACATATATACCGTTTTGTATAATATATAATATAATGTCAAAATAATCTCCATAGTATAGTTACATCATCACTAATGAACTAAACAATAAAGATAAGTAGGTAGAAAACGGTTTCCAAGCAATTGATATAAAATATTTAAGTAAAGAAAAATAATTAATTAAATATATTTCTCTATACATAAAGTACCTAATAAATTAAAGAAAACCAATCAAGCTTTGTGTAATACAGCCTTTTCTCGGGCCGAAATTTGTCATTTCGTAAAACATATATGGCTTTCAACTTAATTAGGTTTAGTAGCGAAAAGCTTGTAATCTAGACAATTTATGTTCTTAATGGTCCCATCAATAAACCGCAAAGAGATTTTTATGTAAAATTTTACGGCTGGATAATGTCCAAAGTATTGTTGTAAATCATACAGACGGAACTTATTATAACTGTAAAAATAGTTTGTGAACTATAAATTTTATTTTAATCTTCAATACCTTTTTATTTTATAAAAAGGAACCGTATTGCTTCAACTTTTTTTAATATACCAGGTTTTTCATATTCTTACATTGTTATCCGATTCTGAGCTATGTTCAAAATTTCAAGTCTCTAGCTAATCGTGAAGTGCTCGAAATTTGAGTTGCAAAATTCTACCCGGAACGACAGACAGACAGATAAGAATGTGACTTAATAAAACGTGGTAAAATACATATAAGAGAGCTTCGGTAACTGCGTTGAATGGCAAATTTTACGATGTTTTCTTCTTTGTGTAAATTTATTGTACTTTATTGTGATGTCGCTAAGAATGAATTACCTTTCTTTCTAATAAATTTCAATCTCAACAAAAAGCAGCGAAAGAATTTAGAGTAAATGTAACAAGCTCAGCTAATTTTAATTTCCATTTAGAGCAAGAAATATGTATTATAAATCGACTAAAACAATAATAAGATTTAATTAGAAGGATTCATGAAGAAGAAACCTAAATCCATTTATAACGGATTCCATTCCAACCACTATTTTTTGTTTAATCACAAAGTGCAAATTACAAATAAAGATTAACGTACGCAAAGGTGGTTTTAGAAATATAACGCGATCATTCATTATATCTGTGTTCTTGGTAAATAATCTGCTTTGCTTAAATTTAAAATTTTATAAAAAGTAGCTTCTGCTTGTTTTCTCTAGGTTTTAACTAAGTCAAAACAAAAAAAAGATCTTCATGTGCATTTTTATTTATTTTATTTTGATGTGTAACTACACATCTAGCAACTACGTCTAGCGATGAACTTAGAAAACCTTTTGATGCCTTTTTCCTTTCTTATAGAATAAGGGTACCAAACGAGCACAAAGTCCACCTGATGGTAAATGGATACTGTCACCCATATACATCTACATTTTTATCTTCGATTAAGAATTAAAATGCAGATGCGTTATCACCCCCGAGGAAGATGGAATGCCTCGTATCCAGTAAAAAGGGTCTCCGGTTCTCTACACTCACCACACGAAATAACTTGATTTTTGGGCAAATCCAAAATAAAAATTACTATCTTTTTCATTAAATAGGCTAGGATCCTCAAGTATACTTTTAAAATTTGAAGAAAGATTCCACCATCACTAGTAACCAAATTTTTAGACACTATTATAGTTGTTTACCGTGACTGTTGTGATATTGCATAGTCTACTCAAAAGGGTCACATTATATAGTGCTGTGACATAGTATATGGAAAAATTGAAGCTCTATTTTTTCTTGTTTAGCTTTTGAAGTCAGTTTTTACGTTTTTGAAGTTTCTTTATTCATTACAGCCCTTCACAAGTCCACTGCTGAACATAGGCCTCCCCCAAAGAATGTCACATAGCACGGTCCTGAGCCACCTGCATCTATCGACTTCCTGCATATCTTACCAGGTCGTCACTCCATCTAGTTAGGTGACATCCTACATTTAATCTACGAGTACGAGGCTGCCACTCGAGAACCTTTCTTCCCCATCTATTGTTGGATCTTCGAGCTATATGATTGGCCCATTGCCATTTCAGCTTACTAATCTGGTAGACTATGTCGGTTACTCTGATTCTACTATTAAAAATGAGAATAACTGCATATTCTCATTTTTAAATCTATCACGCAGAGAAACTCCGAGCATAGCCCTCTCCATAGCTCGCTGAACGACCTTGAGCTTCCTTATTCTTTGAAGTTAAATTTTTTTCAATTAATAAGTTAATGAAAATACGTTTTGGCTTTGACTTTATAAAAACATATTTTACTTATTGTTTTTTTAATTTATCATGTGGGGTGTAATGGGGTATATGAAACGACATATTCATTTTCATTCATTCATCAGAGCCCATCAAACGTACATAGCTGGAAAAAAAAACATATATTACCTCAAAGGGAAATATTTACCATAGTTGCCACGCTAAGCAAGTGGGTTAGTAACCGCAGTTGTTTTAATTATTTTGACTTGTTATCATGAAGATGCTGCTCATCCTCTGTTTCATTTTCCTCTTTGGCATCTTACGATACCCAAAGGATGATATGGAGTAGTGAATCTCTTAAGCCGCAACTACACGGCGATATATACATAAGAAATCACATCTAAGGATCTAGACATTTAGAAGTCGATAAATATCGGAAGTCGAGAATCTCGCTGTGCGTTAGAATATCCACTACCCCATATTATCCCGTGGGTGTAGTAAGAGGTGAAGAGGGAAACTGAAACAAAAAATGGGCAACAGCATCTTCCTAAAACAACCGAAAATAATAAAAAGATGCGGTTGCCAATCTGCCTGCCAATCGTGATAAAAATGGCAAAATCACTTATGGTTGGTTGTAATGAATTAATGTATAAACAAAATATTCTTTAAAATGCTTCAGTAAATACAAAATTCCTCTAACTGAGACTTCTTAAACTATTGGAAATAAGTTAGCTGAAATGTTTGGCTTTATTTAAACTTTACAAGTCGATCACAAAAATAAGTTCAGTCTCAACGAAAATTCACTGGCGTTCTTACAACTACCATCCGTTGCGAAAACTTTGTTTTTGTGACGGAAGCAATTGCTTTACTGTAAAATTTGGAAAAAATAAAAATCTTTTAACTTAGGTGCTTTTTTGGCCAACTATGGGAGACTGTTATAAAATTGTTGGAATTTTATATGTAACCTTAAGATTATTGTGTATGTTATTTTAACAACTTTGCTGTATCAAATTCTAGGTAGGTTTAAGCCTTTTTTTAATTCATTCTGGTATTCATAACATAAAACGTTCACCTTTATTGTATAAACCTTATTTTAAGGGTGGAAACACAACAAAAAAGATATTCACATTTTCACAGACTACCACATTGCGGTGTATTTTATTTTGTCTGTAAGCCGCAAATTTTCTAAAAGTTGCGTTGGATCGTTTATCTTATTTCAAAAGAACTGCGAGTCTGCCACTAAAATAACGTAGCGGCAACTTTCGTCGAGTTCTTTGTTGAATTTGGACATTCAGGTTCGCGAAAAATAAAATACGGAAGATAACAATAAAGGCAATTATTTAGTTAAATGTGGAGCTATTTAAAGTGACAAATGTAATTACCTACTTAGTGGCGGTGCAAAAATATTAATTACCCCATACCATACCGTGGGTGTCGGAAGAGGCGACAAAGGGAGGCTGAACCAGGAAATGAGCAGCAGCATCAGATAACAGCTGATTAAAAAAACTGCGAATGTGAACCCACTTACCAAGTGTGGCAACTATGGTAATAATCCCCTCTATAAGGCAATCAGAAATGGTTTAAACAGTTGCAATTATTCCGAGCTGTTTTCTTAGGTTAGTATCCAGACAAACATTTTGAGGTTACCTTATTATAACCATAATAATTTAAAAAAAATCTTAATTACTCTTACACATTTGATAACATTAGTTGTGAGATACTATTGTCAACGACTGTCAATAATAATCCAAAAAACATCGCAAAGTGACGCATTATTTATACCGGGTGTTTGTGAAACGCTCCCGAAAACGAAGACAGATGATAGTAAAATACCTATGATGATGACAAAGAAATTCTGATCCCGAATAATCATGAAAATACTTTAAACATAAAACCAGCAGTGAAACTTAAAAGAAAATCAGCTGACAGGGTCAATATCCTCGCGGGCGCCGAGCTCTTATCTAGATCGGTACGAAACAATGCATTAGGTATACTACTCACTCTACCCTTCCTTTCCACACACGCCTCGTGTCGCCTGCGGTGTAGAATTTACACATGCTCCAAAAACCGTTTGCGCATTTGTTTTGGCGGGATTAATAATTTTAGTTTTTGAGACAGTTCCGTCTTGACTATCACGAGCGATAGTTCAATTGTTTTGTTTATTGAATTATTGTCATATACTTGTTATTTATTAATTAATGATATTGTTCTTGTTGTCACGTTTTATGTTTTTTGTTTGTTTTAATGCCTAACGCGTAGGTACGTTTATAGTGTTCGTGAATGCGGCAACGTGCCTTGGAGAATCATAAGGCCACGGAGGTCAGTAAGCTGTTTCAAAGTATTTAGACAAGTGTTGTAAATTATTAGGTATTGTGGTACCATCATTTGCGGGGCCGCGCGAATTCGGCGTCGCGCATGGAATTTAGTCAGCTGATTGTAATTGAGTAATTTCACTGCTGGTTTTATGTTTAAGTATTTTCATGATTTTTTAACTGAAATTAACGTTTTGTTAACTATACTAACACGATGGAGCGTAATAAAGCTAATAAAACGTTGTGAAAAGATGATATTTTTTTCATCAGGATCGATTTTATATTTCACCCATCATCAAAGATATAGTTAGTACTGTCGTCTGTCTTCGTTTTCGGGAGCGTTTCAAAAATACCCTGTATTGTGAAAATATTGTTAAAATATTTATATTTTGTGTAAAGTGTTACATCACGTATTACGTATAATTTATTTCGTGCAGGTCTAAATGGAGGGTACAAAATCGTTTTCAGTGCCGAGAAGATTGCAATGCAGTGGACGATATGAATGACAAGCTCGTGGAAACTGTCCATGCGGTCGGAGCTAAGTTAGGAGTAAGTAAGTAAGACCCGCCGCAGAAGAACACAAAAACTCTCTGATCAAACTCTTAATCGCATGGCTGTTAGACGGGAAATGAAGCTGCAGTCTTCAACAGGTTTGACAGCATACAGGCAACTGAACAGACAGATCTCCAAATTCATGCGGCAGAAATTACGCAACTTTAATTCAGCTCGTATTGAAGAAGCGATCGAGTGGAACCAGGGCTCCAAAGTCTTTGCCAGAGATCTGTCTGCCAGAAAGAGCCAACTGTCGAAGCTGAAGACCGAATGTGGCGGGCATCGTTTCCGGGACACCCGAGATTTTGAGTGAGATTGAGAGGTTCTATGGGCAGCTGTACACATCATCGTTGGAGCCACACGCAAGTGTGAGTATGAATGATCCAAGAGCAAGTCTTATCCGACACTATTCCGATGATATTCCGGACGTCAGTCTGAGCGAGATTAGAATGGCTCTCCAGCACCTTAAAAACGTCAAGCCCTCGGACAAGGATGGAATTACAGCGGAGCTTCTGACTATAAGAAAGCCTTTGATTCCGTCGAAATGTGGGAGGTGCTGCAGTCCCTGTAGCAGTACCAAGTTGACTGTCGGTGTATCGAAGTGCTGAATTGTTTCTACAGTAGGGCTACGATGGCTATCCGAGTACAGACCCAGAGTACGAAACCTATCCAACTGCAGAGAGGTGTAAGACAGGGTGAAGTTATATCCCCGAAACTCTTCACCGCTGCATTGAAAGACGTTTTCAAGCTACTGAACTGGAAAGGATACGGTATTAACATCAATGGCGAGTACATCACTTACCTTCGATTTTCCGACGGTATAGTCCTTGTGGGAGAATCACTGGAGGATCTAAGCACTATGCTCAATGACTTCAATAGTGCCTCTCAACGGATATGCCTTAAGATATACAAAATAAAGATCATGTGTAACGTCCATGTGACACCTATGCCGTTAGTTGTTGGGAGCACTAAGCTCAAAGTTGTTGACGAGTATGTTTACCTGGGAAAAATAGTCCGACTACGTAAGTCTAACTTCGACCGAGAGGTCAATCGATGGATTCAACTCGGCTGGGCAGCGTTTGGGATATTTCGATACATCTTCTCGTCAGGTACACCTCAAAACTTGAAAACGAGATTGTAAAACCCGTGCGTGTTGCCAGTGATGACTTATAGACCTGAGACGTGGTCCTTCACTGCTGGCCGGATGAGGAAGCTAAAGGTCGCTCAGCGAGCTATGGAGAGGGCTATGCTCGGGGTTTCTCTGCGTGATAAACTTAGAAATGAGGTTATCCGCAGTAGAACCAGCGTAGAGTGACCGACATATCCCAACGGATTAGTAAGCTGAAGTGGCAATGGGCCACTATAGCTCAAGCGACAAACGATGGGAAAAAAGGCTCGAGTGGCAACCTAGTACAAGGTTGCCACTGATGGAGTGACGACCTGGTAAGACATGCAAGTCGATGGATGCAGGTGGCTTAGGACTGTACATTGTGGCATTCCTTGGGGTAGGCCTATGTTAGCAGCAGTGGACTTGCAAAGGGCTGTAATGGAATGATGATGATGAAATGGAGGGTACGAGAGAGAGAAAGGTCATATGCGATAGAGGCGACAAATTAAGTCTGTTGTAGGATCTCTTGCACGAGTGTACAAGGATGTGGCCAGCAGGAGAAGTGGCGATGGCTCGACAGGCGACTAGCATCGTAATGACGTCTTTTCTGATTACCGCGACCGCTCTGTCAAGAGTGTTACGAAGATGTGTAGATTAAATACAACGTTTAACGTATTCTTTTGGATAAAAGGCCTTGCCACAAAAACTACATTATAGTAATAATTCTACAATCCCAAATGGTACCAATAACTCAGAACCTTTAAGAATTTTATTGAATTAATGAAAAGTTAATATTTCTTTACTAACTCGACGCGCCTGAATCTCCAGAGAGTTGCTTTGTGGATAGGCATCGCTGTGGTTAACCTTCGTGGCGGCAAAACATAAAAAGTTGTAATAGCTCCAACGATAAATTCTGTGATTCATGACGGTCTTAAGTTTTATAGAAGTTTATTACTGCAATTTAGGAACAAAATATTTCTATATTGTAAGTTGCAAACGCATACGCCTCAAGTAATTTTTAGTCCATACCTAACATCTGGTTATATACTGTGGTACTGTTATAATGTTACTTAGTAAAAAAAATAAAAGTAGTTTACAGCCAATATACGTCCCACTACTGTCCATAGGCTCCTCTGATTTCTGATGGGATTTTAGGCAAATGTCCATAGTGCTGCCCCAATGCGTGTTGGCGGACTAAACATTTCTTCGAAATACTTTTTAAATTTCTTAGACATGCAGGTTTTCTCACGATGTTTTCTTTCGCCGCCAAGCACCTGGTAAATCATCACTTAAAATTGCAAAACTTTTAAGTCATAAAATAGTTTAAAAAATACCTGACCATTTTAAAAAGTCAAACACAATTATTTATTAATTAAGGCTTGTCCCCGCACCAACGTGTGGGCGGAACTCTATACCACTCTCCGCGTTTAACGTGTAGTGCCGGTGTAAGAATATCCATTACCCCATATCATCCCGTGGATGTCGTAAGAGGTGACAAAGCATAACAAATCAGGAGATGGGCAGCAGCGTCTTCCTAATAACGACTAAAAATAAAAAACTGCGATTACCAACCCGCTTGCCAAGCTTTTCAACTATGGCAAATATCCCCCCTATGGGGCCATCTATGGGGGAGGCCTATGTTCAGCAGTGGACTTTAATAGGCTGTATCGGTAACGGTAAGCAACGTTCCGTACCTAATGATCACGCATTTTAATCTACAAGATTGATCTACAAAATAGTTAAAGTTACAGAGACGTCACCAAGAAAATTGTAAATTTATCTTCATTACACATAAGTATATTGTATTTAATGTATTTAGATTTTTTTAAACAATAGTTGTAAAATTTTTTGTTAGCGAAACTTTTGTTATAAAGGACAATTAGCAATTTTGGTTGTAGTTCGTCCCTAAAAATAAAAAATATTTTAGCATTGTGATCAATGGTAGTTGTTGTAGGGTTCATAGAGTCCAGCGATTTATTTTTAGATAGCATGTTTAAATTCACTAGCACAAAAAATATATTCACGATTAAAGATTGGTTGGATTAGGTGTGTTACGTTGCTTCAAAATATGGCAAATTCTAGATAAATCGATCGTCCAAACAACACCGCAAAAACTAAATCCGTGTTATTTCATTAGACAGAAGCAACAAAACATGACTAAGATCGTAATTTAAAAAAACTAAGATAAAACACAACAAGAATTCTTAATGTCGTTTTTTCTTCAGTTCTATAAAAAATTTTTTTTTAACCACATTTTTTATCATATTCTTCTATTGTCATCCGAATTGGAGCTGTATTCAAAATTTCAAGTTTCCAGCTCATCGAAGTTTGTTTAAAATCAATTATTAAATTCCTCCCGGAACGACAGACAGACAGACAAACAAAGTGACTTAATAAATACGTGGTAAATAAAATTTATTTCGAGAAAACCACATCACTTCTCATATTGTAAAATTTCTGTATTTATTTTCGATAAATTAACGCCACTACACCCAATACGGAACACAACGTTATTCTGCTGTTTCATGATAGTATTCTAAGAACGGTCCTACCTCGGTCGAGCTGACCCATACGTGCTGCAGCCATAATATGTATATGTTGTGCGTGTGTGTGCAGATACACACACGCACAATATATACAAGAATATAAAATTATAAGTATAATCTTATTAAATATTTTATAAAACTATCATAAAATACTTTAGAAATAAGTAAACTATAAAAAACAACAGAAATAAACTTATCTGAAATCTAACAGCATTCTGTCTTCCATCAGATTACGCATTTCCCGAACGACCAAGCTAGCCAACTAAGAGAGACGACTACAGCTCGGACTGATCATTCATAAAAGTTGACAAAACATCATAACGTAACCTTGTTTCCTCCTCCAATACTGAACTGATTTTCACAAGCTTTTTTCAAGAAGAATATAAGAAGGATTGCTTTTGGCTATGTCTGTTTATCTTTTTTTTGTTCGTAAAATTTGTTTGCTGGATGTATGATGACATTTATTAAATGAGCGTTTTCAGAAGTTGTAATTGTTACTTTTTAGCGTTACAACCTATCAAAAGTCCACCGCTAATCATAGGCCTCCTCCATACATTGCCTCGTAGAGAGTATGTTTACCATAGCTACCACGCTTGGCAGGCGGGTTGGCAACTGTAGTTTTTTTTTAAATGTTATTAGGAAGACGCTGCTGCCCATCTTCTGGCTTATTCCGTTCAGTATTCGTCTTTCCGTTGAGCACCAGCGACTTACACTACCACGGTAATTATCAAATATAGTACGTGAGGGTAATATGGTGATCCTATTAATATGGTCACTTTCTTATAACTCAAAAACTACAGCTTTGTTAGCATAGATGGCTTTGTGATACGATAGCTCTTCATCATTCATTCATAAAGGGTCTTCTTCTTCTTTTAAATTATGGCTTCTCTTGATAGAATTCTGCCAGTATCATGTCTTCATAAAGGGTCAAAAGACTGCTAATTTATCGACGTCATTTTGACACTTGAAATTATGGTAAATATTTTAGGTGATTTTAGTATAGTGTAGTGTAGTTAGTTTTTTTAAAAGTAAATTTTTCGAAGTGTTTCTAATTATTGTCAAAGCTTGTTTGCTATTTTTTTCTTAATGTATTAGTTATAGTATACGACTTTGTGTTTTTATCTCTATTTTTCTCCTAGTTTTGATTTTATAGGACGGCAAAGCTTAAGGTGACTAAATTACCCTCACGTACCTTTTCGACAACGCTCTTCAAGAAGCGAACTGCGTCATCGCCGATACTAAAAAAAAAATGTTTTCTTAGGAATAACTACTATTCAACACAAACATTGATCATTAGCCCGTAAAAGTCCACAGTTGGACATGAACCTCTTCCGTTATACTTTCCCCTTGTTGTTGTTGTGGGATTTTCCCTTAACATCACGCTTGGCGTATTAGCGATACCACGGCTAACAAAAAAATGTTATGACAAGTATTGAAATTAATTATTTTATTATTACCCGACTGCTCCAGAAGGAAGGTAATGTTTTTCGAGTGTATGTTTTTTTATAGAATAAGGGTGACACGAGCACACAGTCCACCTGATGGTAAATGGTTGCTGTGGCCCATAGACATCTATATCTATCCTCAATAAAGAATCAAAATGCAGGTACGCTGTCACCCCTGAGGACTAAGATCTCCAGTGCTATACATACATGCACAACGGCACTATGCTTGTATGTAGAGCACTGGAGATATTATTAAGCTTATTTTACGCTGGTATTTTGTGAAAGCGTGGTCCTTCCCCGGTCGAGCCAACCCATTGGTGCTACAACTATAATATACCTGCAGCATGGCTCTACCACGTAAAAATATGTATGTATTTATCTATAACCATTTCTTTGGCACGCTCTGTAGAATAAACGGCTTGATGGATTTTAATATGAGGTGTCGTTAGATTCGGTTGTGGAAGTGATATAGGGTATAATTTTTTTATCTATTCATTAAACTTTTATACGCAGTCGGGTTCCTTAATTAATATTGCGCTGTGCGCTTGTTTTCCTACTACAGACAGACACAAAAAATTTAACACCAGATTTTTTAAATAAGGGAATACAAAACAATACCGAGAGCTACCTTAAATATTATGAATTGTTTTAAATTGATATTCTTGCTATATATTGCACCTGCAGAAATTTATAAGCAAAGTTGTGTTAAACCGTTTTTCTTATTTTGGGGAAGTGAATCCGTAAATTAAATAACTTATGCAACTTACACCACGCGTTATGTCAAAGTTGGAATAAGTTCTGTTTCATCTTGATAAAGGAGACAGTTTCTTTTTGTATGGAGAATGGGCCCACCACGAATTTTAGTGAACCTCAATGAAATGTATGTTGATTTATTCCTTATAATCTATAGATTACAAAATTAATATTAGTTTATCGCATCTAAGAGAATTCTGAGAAATTAAAATTAAAATATGAATATCGCAACCTTAAAACAAACTAAAAGATTTTCTAGTAGTTTTCACCGATATTATGAGTTAGAATTGTATATAGAATAGAATAGCTTAATAATTAATAGTATTAAACAAAGTTGTAGGTACATTCAGCAATTATAGATATTTTAAGATAGATGGAAAATCCTTTTAGCAGTTCGGCAAAACAGTGCACAGACAAACAAACGTGGTGTGGAGACTATTTTTACAGGTATTAATTGATTGGTGAATATACATCACACACACCATTACAGTAATTAAATAAATATGATATAGAGATAAAGCCAAGGTGAATAATGGATAATATGTCTATTTATAATATTACCTTTAAATGCTATATAAAGAAATGTTTTTGAACTTGTTGTATAAGGATAAAACAATGCCACTGCATATATTGTTGTATTTCCCAAAGCAGTCTATAGTGTAATCTAATAGTGGAACAGACAGACAGGTGCGGTGTCAAGACTTTGTTTTAATATGTTTTGGTTGATTAGTAAAGGTGCAGTGTGTAAACTTTGTTTTAAAATATATTAACTGATTAGTTATCATACCCCAAACACCATTAAAGCCAAAATGACTAGGTAATATCATGTTTATCTATGTTATTACACACTGATAAATATGAAGTAAGATGTTTTAAACTGGTTGTGTCAAGGATATCAAAAACACATGTATAATTTAATTGTATTTATTTTTGTCAGTCATTATCATTTCAAAAGATATTTTCAAAATAACTTTATAATAACATGAATCAGAAGGATATTATCAATGTTGTGAGATATGATATAAGACTGTTGTATTCAATATCCATATACTTTTGTCTCTACCCACGAGCAGCTCTGCAAGATTTCAGCCTACAAGACATACACATTTATTCTAAGCGATCCACCTGAAAAAAGTTAATGAATATTGTATAAGACTATATATATACTATACTTCAATGTCAATAAACTACATTTCCATATTTCTGTCAGTATTTTGTTTTCTCTGCCTGTATGTTAAATAAATAAGAAATTATTATAAAATATACACCATTAATCAGCTCCATATGATCAAATACACAAATGGTAGTTATGGATTTACATCAACAATATTTGACTATGTAAAGTTGTCTGATTTTATTTTCACTGGTTTCATGTAGGAAAGGATATTATTTTATATTAATTATCTGATAGTAGATGACAAAATAATATTCTTTTCTGCAGAGTTAACAACACATCAGTCTAAGGATAATAGAAGCGTCTAATCAACAAGGATATAACAATTACACAAGTAAAATGAAGCAACTAAGTTACAATACTTATGCAAACTGTATATTTGCTTCTAGTACAAGTAATAAGTTACTTATTACACGTAAATATATGTACTATCTACTATCTAACTATATGGCTGGCATAAATTCAGGATCCATGTTTGATGCGATTTGGTATTGTTAAGTTTATGGAGCAACTTGAATACATAAAGTATTTATACTAAATGCAGTTAAATGAATCGCTCTTCAAAGCCGATGAAGCTACATCAAATAGAGAAATCTTTAAATCCTCGACCCATAGATTCTAATTTTCTTATAACATACAGAAAAACTTCATTTATGTATTTATTCTATCTATTATTTAATTTAGATTTTACTAATAACATAAAACCAATATTTTGTCACTTTTAACATACTAATAAGGTTCTAAGACCTGTGTTTGTCATTTTTTTAGGTAATTCATCATAAATTATAGATCTTATTTAGATTTTCCAAAATTCTAGGTGTAAAGTAAACTCTTGTATTACATACATACCTTAGAAAGTAATTGTGTTCTGTGATACATACTCTTATATTAATTAACTAAACTCATTAGTTTTCATTTTCCAATTTCGAATGTCATTGCTGAATTTTACCATGCGACCACAAAAAAATAAAAAGGAAAAATGGATATTATCCATTATATGTTAAACACTTGTGCATCGATGAGACGATATTTATTTTATTGTCTTGTAAACAAACACGTATAAACTTTTTAGCTATTAATTAATTTTGCTAGTTTGCTACTAAAATTTATTTTAAAGTATATAACAATTAACTACAGACTTTATTCTTAAAGTAGTGATGCAACTCGAACTCTGTTTTCACTCGATTCAATCGAGTGAATCTGTGTAACTCGGTACTCAAGTGAAAATAAATTTTACTCGAATCCGCTTGCACTCGAGTTACCGAGTCAACTTGACGCACCGTGTGGATTCGGAGAGCGCTAGATAGATGTCAGTTCACTAATTCATTAATTCTATCATCTAATCAACTAATTCACATAGTATAAGGCGCCGCGGGCGTGAGAACTTACATCTGGCATATTTGTAGTCAAATATGAACTTAGTTTGATTTATAATATCGTGATTGTGCTATCATTGTTATTTTTTACTTCGTATAAGTAGTGCATAACATAAAAGGTGATTTAAATATACTTGTTTCTTTAAAGTATGAATGATAACAATGAAACAACAAAACAAAATCGTCAGTGTGGCTTATTTTGAAAAATGGAAGCGATTTGTAAGATATGCGAAAAGCAGTTTATAGATTTTGAAATGCTACACATGTCTGTAGTAAATAAAAACATGGAAATACTACAAATAAATAAATAATAAATATTTATATTTTATTTCATATTGTCACATATTACTTATTTAATAAAGGTACCTATTAAAAAATATATTAATATAGAAATTCCACTTTATATTGTATAAAAATTATAACAAAAAATAACTTAAGTAGTAATTTAATTATCAAACAGTATTATTATTATTATTATTATTTAAAATGCTTTAACTAAGGTAATCGCTATTATCAACTCGAGTGATAAACTTCAATCGATGCAGGGACTGTAAATAGTTAATTCGCATAACAAAAACTCGAGAGTACAACTACAGTGACATGATAAAACCAGGTGACTCGAGTCACAAAATTCTACTCGAGTCGCATCTTTATCTTACGGTCAATTTAGTGATGAACTCGATTTACTAATTCGACAATTTATTGATATATTATGTAATATCAACAAGCTGATTAAGTATAATACGTGATAGTTAAATTATTAATAACATTAACTACGCTACGTCATAAAGTTAGGTGATATTATTTTATGAAAATTGTCATACGCAAACCAATAAAATATAACTACCTATTAAGTTAAGTAATAATAATTATCTTGGATGGAGGAACAAATATAAAATAATTTGTAACAAACTGACACAACTTCGTTCCGCCAATTCGGTTGCGTAACTTAGTACTATTCGAGTTACGTGAATTTGAACTCAAGTTAACTCGAGTCGAGTTTCTTCCGAGTTTGCACATCTCTACTACAATTTTTTTAATATTACATTATCTGAACCAATGACAAGAACACAAATATCAAAACAACTCTTTTTTTCAGATTTCTTAATTCCGTTTAGATTTTCATAAAATCTTTATGCTATTTACAATAATAAATTGGTATCTTTTTTTTGTATATAATACAAAAAATAAGGGTCATGAAAATATAATAAGGGTCGTGAAAATTTCTAGTGGGCCCAAAAACGATTGACTCCTTTGCTAAAAGTAAAACAATATACTTATTTAAAACACATTATTTATTTTGTAGTAATTTTTCTGAAATACGAGTATCATTAATGATAACGTCTCACAATTTTGTCCCAGAAAGATTTAGCTTAATTATCATAAACCAGGGAGCATGTTAAATCTTCTTTTTCTTTAAAATCTTTGGTACAACTTCAAGTGCCTTGTTACATATTTTGTTCTTTAAGCCCACATTTATACGTAGTAGATATAATATGGTTGTACTTATACTACTGCAGTTATACTGATTTGTTTTGAATGGGTCAGCTCGACTGGGGTAGAACCACGTTCTCACAGAATACCAGTGTGACAAACGCATCTGTATTTTGATTCTTAATAAAGGATAAATGTAGATGTCTATGGGCCTTAGCATCCACTTACCATCAAGTGAACTGTGTGCTCGTTGGAAACTCTTATTCTATTTTTTTTTAAACTTACTGTATGTATTACACTTGTCCGCATATTCAAAGCCAATTGGAAAACAAAAAAATTTTGTCTTCACAAGTTAAAAGTCCCATGATGGAGCGGCTACAAAAAAATTTTTGAGATAATTATACTTACGTATAATATACGGCATGTATGAATTCTACCAGTTAATTTATCCAAGCTTTTTTATTTGAGCATAATTGGATACAACAAATTGTGTGTTACTAAAATAAAAGTGAGGTGCTCTGTAACACATGTGGCTTAACGAATCAATTTATATTAATGGCGTATACATAACCATTCACTATGCAATTTATTTGCTCGTTAAAATTAATGAAATGTAGTCAATAAATTATCATTTTAAAATCATTAATGGATAATAATTTCTTGTGGAATCATCTCATATCCTACCATTGGATGTCATAATAGGTGACCATGGAAAATGCCAGAAAAATTTTATGGCTTCCGAAAGATGATGGTAAAGACGACAAAAGACGTTCTGTGACGGCTCCGAGGCGCGGTGGTTTTAGCATTGGTGGGTTCGAATCCCGAACGGAAAAAGTATATGGCATATACAAATGATTGTTCAGGTCCGGATGTTTGTGCTTATGCAATTTATGTTTGTCAACTGCCTCCATGATACAAGAAAAATCGTAGTATGGAGGGAGGGTTACGTTAAAACAAAACAGCTTCCCAAGGGTGACGATTTGTCAGCAGCGTGAAGGGGCCCGCAAGGAATGACGCCTGCCGGGGCTGCGGGCTGTTCGAAAGAGATACCGCGGCTCCGGAACGTAAGGGCACTGAAGGAACACGGATGGTTTTAGTCAGTAAAGTCTGACCTCCTTCCGCTCCACCCACAGCGAAGGCGTCATTAGATGATTTTCCATCCAATCAAAAAAAAAAGGCAAATGTCGAGAAGAAAAACTCCAGCAGTGGACTTTCACGGGCTAATGAAGAAGGAGGAGACAAACCACTTAGCAGCTGAGAGTAGGCCTCTGCCTTAAATTTCACAGTTCACGAGCAAATCAAATACGATCATAGTCACGCCAAATGAATTTGTCAATGAGGGCTATTTTGCGCTCACCTATATATATCTCTGTATCTCTCTCTATCTGTGTACATATATGCGTCTGTCTGTGGCATCGTATCTCCCGAACGGATGAACTGATTTAGATTTAGTTTTTTTTTTGTTTGAAAGGTGACTTTATCGAGAGAGTTCTTATAGCTATGATTCAAAAAAATCTTTTCAGCCGTTTGAATATCATCAGCTCTTTTTGTTTCGGAAGTTTTTTAATTTTTAATTTTTGTTATGTACACGTTTTTAACTTTTTGTAATTCTTCTATTTTTAGGGATATCCGTAGTTAAGTTTACCCATTTCTAATCTAATTCATATAAAATATAAATACATAATATTTCTGGAACAAGGATTAATCTCTACACTTTTATAACAAATTAGCTTCCCCCCACTATGAAATCTGTCAAATATTTCACCTTATTCCTAAGTGGCGCCGCCCTGGTGGCAAAAACTTCGTGGAACCCTCATTGCAATAGCTGTTTTACCACGTGCTGCATGTCTAAGAAATGAAAAAATCAAGAACATGTGAATAAGGCAATGCGGCTCTTGCCGGCTCTCTAAGAAGTGAAAGGAGATGTACTCGTATATATATTTTCCTTTATTTTTTTAATATTACAATGGGGTATGGTCGCGGTGTATGAGAAACCATCATTACATTTCATCCAATAGGTATAGTTCACTTTGACTTTATCGTAGGAAGCGAGTTTGAAAATACCATGTTGAAAGTAGCATCTATCTATGAAATACAATACTTAATGAGCCTAAAAGAAGAGAATGCTCTTATAGCTAAGCTACTTAGCTTAGGGCTTAGCGGTGTACTATAAGAATAGCAGCATTTACAATACATCGTAGTGGGCGCAGTTATACTGGTTTATTTAGTGTCAGTTATAATAATTCTGCTGACACTAAATAAAAGAACTCGAAATATACGTCGTAGATTCATGCTGCAGCTATATTATGGTTGTAACATGAACGGGTCGGCTCGACTGGGATAGGACCACACTCTCGTAGAATACCAGCATCAATAAGCAGCTTAATTATGCTGTGCCATATGAAATGGCGAGTGTAGAGAACCGGAGACCCGACCCGACGAGGCATTCCATCTTAGTCCTCTGGGGTGACAACGTATCTGCACCTTGATTGTGATGTCCATGGGCCACAGTATCTATTTACCATCAGGTGGAATGTGTGCACGTTTGTAAAAAAAAAATCTAAAAATAATCTTTGCCTATTTTCGACAAGGTGACAAGCGAGCATACAGTCCACCTGATGGTAAGTAGTTGCGGTGGCCCATAGACATCTACATCTATTCTCGTTTGCGAATCAAAATGCAGATGCATTGTCGGCCGTGAGGACTAAGAAGGAATGCTTTTTTTCCAGTAAAAAGTGTCTCCGGTTCTCTACACTTACCATACGAAACATAGCAGAATTAAGCTGCTATTTTACGCTGGTAATCTGTGGGAGCGTGATCCTTCCCCGGTCGAGCCGAACCATTCGTGCTACAACTAAACAATTAATATAGCTGCAGCATGGCTCTACCACGTAAACCCAAGTATTAATGGCTTTATATGAATATATATCTATGTATGTAAGCATTGAAAATGGGTGTCATGAAATTTTATATCGTTTTAATTATACTTTATGAAACAAAAGAAGTTTCGTAAATTCACATAACAGTATAATTTTAGGGACTAATTAGTTGGATACACAAAGAATAGAGCTAATGCTTAACCATCTATAATGGTTAGCTTGAAACCAACGCAGTTCATTGTTAAACACAATACTACCCTCATAAATTAAGATAACACACAAAAGTGCTTTTGGGGGTTACGCGATCATCATTATGTATTCCGCGGCTTTTTACTGGATGAATTGTAGCGAACGTCTTTGTTTTTAGGGTTGAAATAAAATAATGTTAAATTGAAATTATACTTACAGAAACTAGATTTTTTAACAACAGCACTTGATTTTGTTATATCTTGGTGTATGAAAAAAAAAAAATATCTCCAAGGCATTCGAAGCCCCAACAGGCATTGTGGCAGCTCGGTGAACACTTCCTGCCTCCAACCCTTTCAGAAATTAGAGGAGGCCTGTGCACTGGGTGGGACAGATGTTATAGGCTATAACTATAATTTACTAGCCTTTTACTTTTTGCGTCGACTACTGGTATTGCTAACTTCTTTAATAGACGCGTCAATATTTTATCAGTAATGTTCTCCTTATTTTTGAGATCTTCAACCAAGTCCCATAAACGAGAAGGTTATTATATATATTATATTTGACTCGTATGTATTTTTATGTATAATCACTGTCTACGCCGAGCATGCCGCTTCTTTATCTACAATTATTGCTTACGAATTATATTAAGCCCACCACTCCACAGTACGTCATATGGTACCAGGCATAGGCCAGTCAATTAGGAGACCGGTCAAATAAGATAATAAGACTTGTTGTTTCACCGCCGACTTGTTCACCCGGCTACTCAAATTTCAACCAGCCTATATATTATAATATACACCTAAAAAATTTGTAAATTTTAATCAACTAACGAATAAATTATATTTATTCGCCTATTTCGTATTTTTATTTTTCTATCAAGAACAATCACTGATTTTTGGATACTTGGAAAAATAATTTCTTCTTTTATTAAATAGGGATTTTCATCTACCGTTAGGTGTGGAATTTTTCCACTCTTGTGGTAAAGCCTATTAAGAAGAAAAAGTCATGAAAATTGGTTCGGCGAAGATAAGATACAATCATGTTAAATTGAGGGGATTGAATTAACTGATGACATATTTGTTGCGTAGACACAACAACATCCTATACTCTATAAATTAGTTATCAATATCCTACACGTACATACATCTTCCTGCTGAACAAATGCCTTTTATTTGGATCTAATTACATTTCGCTACGCAATATTTCATACTTTGTATCGGTGACAAACTGCAGTTCTCGATGATTTATCAGGCATGTATAGATCAGCAATTAAAATAGCAATTACCAGTTGATATATTGTCGAACAAATCCGTCAACCATATAACCTCAAGAGTAAAGACGACAAAGAAAAATTACATGAAAAATTAAGCAGTATAGGGTATGAAAGATTTACCATTTTATACTTGGTAGTCACATTGCAGCTATAGTATTAGAACACCACGAATGGGTCAGATTGGCCGGAAACTACCAGCAAAGTAGCTGCATAATGCTGATGTATGGTAAGTGACGACTGACGAGAACTATGACTCTTTTTACTTGTAACTAAGCATTCCATATAGGTCCTGGAGTAGTGGCAATACATTTGCATTTTGATTTATAATCGAGAATAGATTGCCGTTTGTGGGCCACAACATCCACTGACCAAATAAAAATACTTCCATATTTTTAGTATAATTACGGTCCTAAAACATTTAAGTAGATTACTGAGACTAGCACTTTAATTGAATAGTTTTATTTATACAAAAAAATACATTTGTTAAGAATAATTGCGATTTGACACTAATCATCAATTTGACAAATTGGCTATAATTTTAAGCAGACGCTTCCTGTTAATACAAGACAAAACCCACAAAATAAATTATATGGATCGAATAAATTACGCGTCGCGTCGAAGTAATTTTTTCCTAGAAAACCGTTAAGTTCGTTTGTAAATTTGCTAATAATTTCTCCCATTCCAAAAGAACTGGTAATTCGTGACTGAAATAACATTGAGACAATATTCACCACTCGCTTTGTAAATATGAAAACCTACAGATGTAAAAAAAACTAATAAAATGTTCCTTATATTGAACAATGTTACGCAATGACGCCGCAAAAAAAAAAGAAACAAAAAAAAGGTCTTCATGTGCATTTTTATTTTTTTTATTTTGATGCGTAACTACACATCTAGCGACTATGTCTAGCGATGAACTTAGAAAAGCTTTTGATGCCTTTTTTCTTTTCTTATAGAATAAGGGTAGTAAACGAGCACAAAGTCCACCTGATGGTAAATGGATACTGTCACCAATATACATCTACATTTTTATCTTCGACTAAGAATTAAAATGCAGATGCGTTATCACCACCGAGGAAGATGGAATGCCTCGTATCCAGTAAAAAGGGTCTCCGGTTCTCTACACTCACCACACGAAATGACTCGATTTTTGGGCAAATCCAAAATAAAAATTACTATCTTTTTAGGCTAGGATCCTCAAGTATCCTTTTAAAATTTGAAGAAAGATTCCACCATCACTAGTAACCAATTTTTTAGACACCATTCTAGTTGTTCACCGTGAGTGTTGTGATATTGCATAGTCTACTCAAAAGGGTCACATATAGTCCTATGACATAGTATATGGAAAAATTGAAGCTCTATTTTTTCTTCTTTAGCTTTTGAAGTCAGTTTCTACGTTTTTGAAGTTATTTTATTTATTACAGCCCTTCACAAGTCCACTGCTGAACATAGGCCTCCCCCAAAGAATGTCACATAGCACGGTCCTGAGCCACCTGCATCTATCGACTTCCTGCATATCTTACCAGGTCGTCACTCCATCTAGTTAGGTGACATCCTACATTTCATCTACCAGTACGAGGCTGCCACTCGAGAACCTTTCTTTCCCATATATTGTCGGTTCTTCGAGCTATATGATTGGCCCATTACCATTTCAGCTTACTAATCCGTTAGACTATGTCGGTTACTCTGATTCTACTAATAAAAATGAGAATAACTGCATATTCTCATTTTTAAGACTATCACGCAGAGAAACTCCGAGCATAGCCCTCTCCATAGCTCACTGAGCGACCTTGAGCTTCCTCATTCTTTTGAAGTAAATTATTTTCAATTAATAAGTTAATGAAAATACATTTTATATTGGCTTTGACTTTATAAAAACATATTTTACTTTTTTTTATTTAATTTATCATGTGGGGTGTAATGGGGTATATGAAATGACATATTCATATTCATTCATTCATCACAGCCCATCAAACGTCCACAGCTAAAAAAAAACATATATTACCTCAAAGGGGAATATTTACCATAATTACCACGCTAAGCAAGTGGGTTAGTAACCGTAGTTATTTTATTTATTTTGACTTGTTATCAGGAAGATGCTGCTCATCTTCTGTTTAATTTTCCTCTGTGGCGTCTTACGATACCCAAAGGATGATATAGAGTAGTGATTCTCTTAAGCCGCAACTACACGGCGATATATACATAAGAAATGACATCTAAGGAAGGAGACATTTAAAAGTTGATAAATCTCGGAAGTCGGGAATCTCGCTGTGCGTTAGAATATCCACTACCCCATATTATCCCGTGGGTGTAGTAAGAGGCGAAGAGGGAAACTGAAACAAGAAATGGGCAACAGCATCTTCCTAAAAACAACCGAAAATAATAAAAAGATGCGGTTGCCAATCTGCCTGCCAATCGTGATAAAAATGGCAAAATTCCTTCTTTGAATCACTTATGGTTGGTTGTAATGAATTAATGTATAAACAGAATATTCTTTAAAATGTTTCAGTAAATACAAAATTCCTCTAACTAAGACTTCATAAACTATTAGAAATAACTTAGCTAAAATGTTTGGCTTTATTTAAACTTTACAAGTCGATACACAAAAATAAGTTCAGTCTCATCGAAAATTCACTGGCGTTCTTACAACTACCATCCGTTGCGAAAACTTTGTTATTGTAACGGAAGCAACTGCTTTACTGTAAAATTTGGAACAAAACAAAAATCTTTTAACTTAGGTGCTTTTTTGGCCAACTATGAGAGACTGTCATAAAATTGTTGGAATTTTATATGTAACCTTAACATTATTGTGTATGTTATTTTAACAACTTTGCTGTATCAAATTCTAGGTAGGTTTAAGCCTTTTTTTAATTCATTCTGGTATTCATAACATAAAAGATTCACCTTTATTGTATAAACGTTTTTCTAAGGGTGGAAACACAACAAAAAATATATTCACATTTTCACAGACTTTCACATTGCGGTGTATTTTATTTTGTCTGTAAGCCGCAAATTTTCTAAAAGTTAGGGTGGATCGTTTATCTTATTTCAAAAGAACTGTGAGTCTGTGACTAAAATAACGTAGCAGCAACTTTCGTCGAGTTCTTTGTTGAATTTGAACATTTAGGTTCGCGAAAAATAAAATACGGAAGATAACAATAAAGGCAATTATTTAGTTAAATGTGGAGCCATTTAAAGTGACAAATGTAAATACCTACTTAGTGGCGGTGCAAAAATATTAATTACCCCATATCATATTGTCGGAAGAGGCGACAAAGGGAGGCTGAACCGGGAAATGAGCAGCAGCAGCAGATATCAGCTGAATAAAAAATTGCGGTTGGGTTGCCACACTTGGTATGCGTAAACCCGCATACCAAGTGTGGCAACTATGGTAATAATCCCCTCTATAAGGCAATCAGAAATGGTTTAAACAGTTCCAATTATCCCGAGCTGTTTTCTTAGGTTAGTATCCAGACAAAAATTCTAGGGTTACCTTATTATAACCACAATAATTAAAAAAAAATCTTAATTACTTTTACACATTTGATAACATTAGTTGTGAGATACTATTGTCACCGACTGTCAATAATAATCCCAAAAACATCGCAAAGTGACGCATTATTTATATTGTGAAAATATTTGTTAAAATATTTATATTTTGTATGCAGGTCTAAATAAAGGGTACAAAATCGTTTTCAGTGCCTAGAAGATTGCAATGCAGTGGACGGTATGAATGACAAGCTCGTGGAAACTGTTCATGCGGTCGGAGCTATGTTAGGAGTAAGTAAGTAAGACCCGCCGCAGAAGAACACAAAAACTCTCCGATCACACTCTTAATCTCATGGCTGTTAGACGGGAAATGAAGCTGCAGTCTTCAGCAGATTTGGCAGCATACAGGCAACTGAACAGACAGATCTCCAAATGCATGCGGCGGGACTTATGCGACTTCAATACAGCTCGTATTGAAGAAGCGATCGAGTGGAACCAGGGCTCCAAAGTCTTTGCCAGAGATCTGTGTGCCAGAAAGAGCCAACTGTCGAAGCTGAAGACTGAATGTGGCGGCATCGTTTCCGGGACACCTGAGATTTTGAGTAAGATTGAGAGGTTCTATGGGCAGCTGTACACATCATCAATGGAGCCACACGCAAGTGTGAGTAGCGATCCAAGTGCAAGTCTTATGCGACACTATTCGATACGATATGATGACATTCCGAATGTCAGCCTGAGCTAGATGAGAATGGCTCTCCAGCACCTTAAAAACGTCAAGTCCCCGGGTGAGGATGGAATTACAGCGGAGCTTCTGACTATGGGCAAGCCTTTGATTCCGTCGAGATTTGGGAGGTGCTGCAGTCCCTGCAGCGGTGCCAAGGTGACTGTCGGTATATCGAAGTGCTGAATTGTTTGTACAGTAGGGCTACGATGGCTATCCGAGTACAGAACCAGAGTACGAAACCTATCCAACTGCAGAGAGGTGTAAGACAGGGTGACGTTATATCCCCGAAACTCTTCACCGCTGCATTAAAAGAAGTTTTCAAGCTACTGAACTGGAAAGGATACGGTATTAACATCAATGGCGAGGACATCACTCACCTTCGATTTTCCGACGGTATAGTCCTTGTGGGAGAATCGCTGGAGGACCTAAGAACTATGCTCAATGACCTTAATAGTGCCTCTCAACGGATATGCCTTAAGATGAATATGTACAAAATAAAGATCATGTGTAACTTCCATGTCACACCTATGCCGGTAGTTGTTGGGAGCACTAAGCTCGAAGTTGTTGACGAGTATGTTTACCTGGGAAAAATAGTCCGACTAGGTAAGTCCAACTTCGACCGAGAGGTCAATCGACGGATTCAACTTGGCTGGGCAGCGTTCGGGATATTTCGATACATCTTCTCGTCAGGTACACCTCAAAACTTGAAAACGAGATTGTAAAACCAGTGCGTGTTGCCAGTGATGACTTATAGATCTGAGACGTGGTCCTTCACTGCTGGCCGGATGAGGAAGTTAAAGGTCGCTCAGCGAGCTATGGAGAGGGCTATGCTCGGTGTTTCTCTGCGTGATTAAGGGCTGTAATGATGAATGATGATGATGAAAATGGAGGGTACTTGAGAGAGAGAAAGGTCGCATATGCGATGGAGCGAATAAATTAAGTCTGTTGTAGGCGATCTCTTGCACGAGTGTACAAGGATGTCGGCCAGCAGGGAGAAGTGGCGATGGCTCGAAAGGCGACTAGCATCGTAATGACGTCTCGTCTTGATTACCACGACCGCTCTGTCAAGAGTGTTACGCGAAGATGTGTAGATTAAATACAACGTTTAATGTATTATTTTTAGATAAAAGGCCTTGTAACCAAAGCCACAAAAAAAAACTACATTTAAAGTAATAATTCTACAATCCCAAATGGTACCATTTACTCAGGGACAGTTTTTAAGAATTTTGTTATTTGAATTAATGTGGAACCAGGGCTCCAAAGTCTTTGCTAGAGATCTGTCTGCCAGAAAAGCCAACTGTCGAAGCTGAAGACCGAGTGTGGCAGCGTCGCTCTGGACACCTGAGATTTTGAGTGAGATTGAGAGGTTCTATGGGCAGCTGTACACATCATCGTTGGAGCCACACGCAAGTGTGAGTAACGATCCAAGAGCGAGTCTTATCCGACACTATTCCGATGATATCCCGGACGTCAGTCTAATCGAGATTAGAATGGCTCTCCAGCGCCTTAAAAACGGCAAGGCCCAGGCGAGGATGGAATTACAGCGGAGCTTCTGAAAGCGGGTGGAAAACCGGTACTTGAAGTCCTTCAGAGCTCTTTAATTCCGTCCTACATGGTGGCATTACACCGGAGGCGTGGAGCAGAAGTGCGGTGGTCTTGTTCTTCAAGAAAGGCGACTACAGACCGATTTCCTTCTGAGCCGCGTCTACGTTGCTGTTTCGAGTCATACAGAATCGTCTCGCACGCAGACTCGACGACTTCCAGCCTCCCGAACAAGCGGTTTCCGAAAGGCTTTAGCACCACAGACCACATACATGCACCCTTCAAATTGTACAGAGTCCGGTACAATTTGCCGCTATGTCTGGCGTATGTGGACTGTGAGCGCCTGATTCCGTTGAAATGGGCGGTGCTGCGGTCCCTTCAGCGGTGCCAAGTTGACTGTCGGTATATCGAAGTGCGAAGTGCTTGTACAGTAGGGCTACGATGGCTATCCGAATACAGAACAGGAGTACGAAACCTATCCAACTGCAGAGAGGTAAGACAGGGTGACGTTATATCCCCGAAACTCTTCACCGCTGCATTGAGGACGTTTTCAAGCTTCTAAACTGGAAAGGATACGGTATTAACATCAATGGCGAGTACATCACTCACCTTCGGTTGCCGACGATATAGTCCTATGGCAGAATCGCTGGGACCTAAGCACTATGCTCAATGACCTCAATAGTGCCTCCCAACGGATAGGTCTTAAGATGAACATGGACAAAACAAAGATAATGTTTAATGTCCATGTCACACCTATGCCAGTAGTTGTTGGGAGCACTAAGCTCAAAGTTGTTGACAGTATGTTTACCTGGGACAAATAGTCCGACTAGGTAAGTCCAACTTCGACCGAGAGGTCAATCGACGAATCGGGAAATTACGGCACATCTTCTCGTCAGGTATACCTCAAAACTTGAAAACGAGGCTGTACAACCAGTGCGTATTGCCAGTGATGACCTATGGAACTGAGACGTGGTCCTCACTGCTGGCCGGATGAGGAAGCTCAAGGTCGCTCAGCGAGCTATGGAGAGGCTATGTTTCGGAGTCTCACTGCGTGATAAACTTAGAAATGAGGTTATCCGCAGAACCAGCGTGACCGACATAGCCCAACGGATTAGTAAGCTGAAGTGGCAATGGGCCGGCCATATAGCTCGAAGAATCGACAACCGTTGGGGAAAAAGGTTCTCGAGGGCGGCCTCGTACCGGCGGGATTTAGTGTAGGGCGTCCCCACTAGATGGAGTGACGACCTGGTAAGACATGCAGGAAGTCGATGGATGCAGGTGGCTCAGGACCGTGCTTTGTGGCATTTTTTGGGGGAGGCCTATGTTCAGCAGTGGACTTGTGAAGGGCTGTAATGATGATGATGATGATGAAGGTATCACTAATATTTCTTTACTAACTCGACGCGCCTGAATCTCCAGAGAGTTGCTTTGTGGATAGGCATCGCTGTACTTAACCTTCGTGGCGGCAAAACATAAAAAGAAAGTTGTGACAGCTCCAACGATAAATTCCCCAGTGATTCGTACGACGTCTTAAGTTTTATAGAAGTTAATTACTGCAATTTCAGGAACATTTCAGGAATATTTCTTTTATATCAAGAGTAAGTTGGAAACGTATACGCCTCAAGTAATTTTTAGTTCGTACCTAACATATGTTGTTATATACTGTGGAACTGTTATAATGTAACTTAGTAAAAGTTTAAAGCTAGTTACAGCCAATATACGTCCTACTACTGTCCACAGGGCTTCTCTGATTTCTGATGGGATTTTAGAGCAAGTAAATGTCCATAGCGCTGCCCCAATGCGTGTTGGCGGACTAAACATTTCTTCGAAATACTTTTTAAATTTCTTAGACATGCAGGTTTTCTTACGATGTTTTCTTTCGCCGCCAAGTACGTGGTAAATCTTCACTTAAAATTGCAAAATTTTTAAGTCTAAAAATAGTTTAAAAAAATACCTGACCGTTTTAAAAAGTCAAAAGTCCCCGCACCAACGTGTGGGCGGAACTCTATACCGCTCTCCGCGTTTAACGTGTAGTGCCAGTGTAAGAATATCCATTACCCCATATCATCCCGTGTGGATGTCGTAAGAGGTGACAAAGCATAACAAATCAGGAGATGGGCAGCAGCGTCTTCCTAATAACGACTAAAAATAAAAAACTGCGATTACCAACCCGCTTGCCAAGCTTTTCAACTATGGCAAATATCCCCCTTATGGGGCAATCTATGGGTGAGGCCTATGTTCAGCAGTGGAATTTAATAGGCTGTATCGGTAACGGTAACGGCACCACCCGTACCTAAAGATCACACGCATTTTAATCTACAAGATTGCCATTGCGTAAATACGGAATACAGGCCTACGTATGCCGTAGACACACTTGTCATAAAATAGTTAAAGTTACAGAGACGTCACCATGAATATTGTAAATTTATCTTCATTACACAAAAGTATGTTGTATTTAATGTATTTTGATATTTTTAAACAATAGTTGTAATTTTTTTTTTGTTAGCGTGTTTAGGAGAATGACCAAAAGTGGTACCAAGAAGTCTCGCGCATCAAGACCAAAATTTTATAGTAATTAGTTTCATAATTTTTTAGGATAATACGCGTCGAGGATTTGATTTTTGAACAGGGAATTAACTTTTAAGTTTATAAGTATGGATATTGAGTATAGTCAATTTTATTTGATATTTGGCTAGGGAAGGCTCAGTCCATGCTCTATGTCTATGGTTTTACTCTCTATTTATATGACGTTTATAGTAGGCATGTCGATTCACTTAAAACTAATCGATCTCCGATTCGATTCAAACATACTAGAATCGATTTTCGATTAAATCGAGTATTAAAAGATTGATTTTCGATTAATCACGACATTTTCCAACATGCCTAATATAGACACAGAACATTATTGATGATAATTTACTAAATACAACTGATGGGATAGAAATATCATTAAATTAACAAACATAACATCACGCCTTTATTTACCCGAAGGAGTATGCAGAGGTGTGTAGTATTCCCACTAGTCTTCAGTTATGTTATACGTCCCATGTAATAGGAGTTGAGCCTTATGCCATACACGGGCACAAATCCAGACTCCGTGGTACTACTGGGCATTTCAATTGTGTAAACTGCGACGTACACTTATAGATAAATCGGTTTCAATCTAATCGAACAGTGGGCTGCTGTGCTCACATAATGACGATAGTGTGGTATTTGATCTGGGGACGGTGTAATGACGTAACTGCGCCGGCAACGGCTTTGGATGATTTTTCTCAAGAGTATGATGAATGATTTAAATAAATGTATTTTAAATAAATATTTTTGACCTTTAATCGCTATTAAAAACCTAAAACCTATTATTAAAAATGGACTTGTTTGTTTTATTTTTCTATCACTTACCTAATCGATTCACGACAACAACGTGACCATGAACAATAGTGTCTGTCATGAATAGTATCTTAAGATTATTAAAGGGTTATTGACAAGACTCTTTAGACTCAACGAGCGTTTTTTTGGTCTCACTGGTCACCCTTATGATAATGTTTTATTGGTATTAGTGTGTAGTGTGATCACACAGTGGCGTCCAATGATATATATTACCCTTAAATACGTTACCCGCTCACAGTATTGGCAATATGTATAAAGGTCGTGCAAATCTCCGAGTTTCAGTCACGCATCCTGCGACGTTCTTACTAATATTAGTGGATTACGCTGTTTTTAGAGCCATAATGTTCGTCCATATTTAATGTGTCTATTTAAAATAGGTCGTTGGTAGCGTCGAAAAATAAAACGTAGTTTTTAGGTTATTTTCGATTTTATGAAATAACTCCATAACCCGGGTTTTGTTTTAAAGATAACTTTTGTAGGAGTTAATATGATCAGTGTAGTCTATAAAAAACAAAGTTTGATTTTGATGCAACATGGTACGGTATTCCATACATTAATGGGTATTCTACTTTTGTTATAAAGGACAATGAGTAATTTTGTTTGTAGTTCGTCCCTAAAAATAAATAATATTTTAGCATTGTGATCAATGGTAGTTGTTGTAGGATTCATAGAGTGCAGCGATTTATTTTTATATAGCATGTTTAAATTCACTAGCACAAAAAATATATTCACGATTAAAGATTGGTTGGGTTAGGTGTGTTACGTTGCTTCGAGATATGGCAAATTCTAGATAAGTCGAACGTCCAAACAACACCGCTAAAACTAAATCCGTGGTATCTGATTAGACAGAAGCAACAAAACATGACTAAGATCGTAATTTAAAAAAACTAAGATAAAATACAACTAAGAATTCTTAATGTCGTTTTTTATAAAAAAAAAAAATTTTTACCACATTTTTTATCATATTCTTGTATTGTCATCCGGATTGGAGCTATATTCAAAATTTCAAGTTTCCAGCTCATCGGGAAGTTAGTTTAAAATCAGTTACTAAATTCCACCCGGAACGACATACAGACAGACAAACAAGAAAGTGACTTAATAAATACGTGGTTAATAAAATTTATTTCGAGAAAAACCACATCACTTCTCATATCTTGTAAATTTCTCTGAATTTATTTTCGATAAATTAACGCCACAGTTAACGTAAAAACTGGTTAAAATCGAGTGTTTTACGGTAGGCAGCACACAGTTTTTTTAGAGAATAAGGGAAAATGACAAACGAGCACGCAATCCACCTAAGCTTAGTGGAGGCTGCGACCCATAGACATCTACATCTATCCTCAATTAAGAATAAAAATGAAGAAGCTTTATTAACACTGAGGACTATAATGGGATACCTCCTTGCCAGTAAAAAGGGTCTCCGGTTCTTTACACTCAATACACGGAACACAACGTTATTCTGCTGTTTCATGCTGGTATTCTGAGAACTTGGTCCTACCACGGTCGAGCTGACCCATACGTGCTGCAGCCGTAATATGTATAGCTGCAGCGTGCGTGTGTATCTACCACAAGAATATAAAATTGTAAATATAATCTAATTCTAATTATATTTTATAAAACTGTCATAAAATACTTTTGGAAATAAGTAAACTATAAAAAAAACAACAGAAATAAACTTATCTGAAATCTAACAGCATTCTGTCTTTCCATCAGATTACGCTTTTCCCGAAAGACCAAGCTAGCCAACTAAGAGAGACGACTACAGCTCGAACTGATCATACCATGAAAAGCTGACGCATCATAACGTAACCCTGCTCTCCTCCAATACTGAACTGATTTTCATAATCTTTTTTCGTGAAGAATATAAGAATGATTGCTTTTGGCTATGTCTGTTTATCTTTTTTTTTGTTCGTAAAATTTGTTTGCTGGATGTATGATGACATTGATTAAATGAGCGTTTTCAGAAGTTGTAAATGTTACTTTTTAGTTAAACCTATCAAAGTCCACTGCTAATCATAGGCCTCCTCCATAGATTGGCTCGTAGAGAGTATATTTACCATAGTTACCACGCTTGGCAGGCGGGTTGGCAACTGTAGTTTTGTTTAAAATGTTATTAGGAAGACGCTGCTGCCCATTTTCTGGCTTATTCCGTTCAGTATTCGTCTTTCCGTAGAGCACCAGGGATTCTTACACCGTTACTACACGGTAATTATCAAATATAGTACGTGAGGGTAATATGGTCATGCTGTTAATATGGTCACTTTCTTATAACTCAAAAACTACAGCTTTGTTAGCATAGATGGCTTTCTGATACGATAGCTCTTCATCATTCATTCATAAAGGGTCAAAAGAGTGCTAATTTATCGACGTCATTTTGACACTTGAAATTATGGTAAATATTTTATGTGATTTTGTATGTAGTGTAGTTAGTTTTTTTTTAATTAATTTTTCGAAGTGTTTCTAATTATTGTCAAAGCTTGTTTGCTATTTTTTTCTTAATGTATTAGTTATAGTATATGACTTTGTGTTTTTATCTCTATTTTTCACCTAGTTTTGATTTTATAGGACGGCAAAGCTTAAGGCGACCAAATTACCCTCACGTACCTTTTTGACAACGCTCTTCAAGAGGCGAACTACGTCATCGCCGATACTAAAAAAAAAATGTTTTCTAAGGAATACTATTCAACACAAACATTCATCATAAGCCCGTAAAAGTCCACAGTTGGATATGAACCTCTTCCGTTATACTTTCCCCTTGTTGTTGTTGTAGGATTTTCCCTTAACGTCACGCTTGGCTGATTAGCGATACCACGGCTAACAAAAAATTGTTATTACAAGTACTGAAATTAATTATTTTATTATTACCCGACTGCTCCAGAAGGAAGGTAATGTTTTTCGAGTGTATGTTTTTTTACAGAATAAGGGTGACACGAACACACAGTCCACCTGATGGTAAATGGTTGCTGTGGCCCATAGACATCTATAGATATCCTCAATAAAGAATCAAAATGCAGGTACGCTGTCACCCCTGAGGACTAAGATCTCCAGTGCTATACATACATGCACAGCGGTACTATGCTTGTATGTAGAGCACTGGAGATATTATTAAGCTTATTTTACGCTGGTATTTTGTGAAAGCGTGGTCCTTCCCCGGTCGAGCCAACGCATTTGTGCTACAACTATAATATACCTGCAGCATGGCTCTACCACGTAAAAATATGTATGTATTTATCTATAACCATTTTTTTGGCATCTCTGTAGAATAAACGGCTTGATGGATTTTAACATGAGGTGTCGTTAGATTCGGTTGTGGAAGTAACATAGGGTATAATTTTTTTATCTATTCATTAAACTTTATTACGCAGTCGGGTTTCTTAATTAATATTGCGTTGTGCGCTTGTTTTCCTACTACAGACACACAAAAAAAATTACACCAGATTTTTCAAATAAGGGAATACAAAACAATACCGAGAGCCACCTTAAATATTATGAATTGTTTTAAATTGATAATCTTGCTATATATTTCACTTGCAAAAATTTATAAGCAAAGTTGTGTTAAACCGTTTTTCTTATTTTGGGGAAGTGAATCCGTGAATTAAATAACTTATGCAACTTACACCACGCGTTAAGTCAAAGTAGGAATAAGTTCTGTTTCATTTTGCAAATCTTGATAAATTTGCTAAAAGTAAAACAATATACTTATTTAAAACACATTTTTTAATTTGTAGTAATTTTTCTGAAATACGAGTGTCATTAATGAATTTAATTACGTCTCACAATTTTGTCTCAGAAAGATTTAGCTTAATTATCATAAACCAGGGAGCATGTTAAATCTTCTTTTTCTTTAAAATCTTTGGTACAACTTCAAGTGCCTTGTTATATATTTTGTTCTTTAAGTCCACATTTATACGTTTAGCGACGCTGCAGTTATACTATGGTTGTAGCACGAATGGGTCGGCTCGACTGGGGTAGAACCGAACCACGTTCTCACAGAATACCAGTGTGACAAACGCATCTGCATTTTGATTCTTAATAAAGGATAAATGTAGATGGCTATGAGCCTTAACATCCACTTACCATCAAGCGAACTGTGTGCTCGTTGGAAACTCTTATTCTATTTTTTAAAAAAACTTACTTTATGTATTACACTTGTCCGCGTATTCAAAGCCAATTGGAAAACAAAAAATGTTTGTCTTCACAAGTTAAAAGTCCCATGATGGAGCGGCTACAAAAATTTTTTTGAGGTAATTATACTTACGTATAATATACGGCACGTATGAATTCTACCAGTTAATTTATCCAAACTTTTTTTATTTGAGCATAATTGGATACAACAAATTGTGTGTTACAAAAATAAAAATGAGGTGCTCTGTAACACATGTCGCTGGCTGGCTTAACGAATCAATTTATATTAATGACGTATGCATAACCATTCAGTATGCAATTTATTTTTTCGTTAAAATTAATAAAATGTGGTCAATAAATTATAATTTTAAAATCATTAATGGATAATAATTACTTGTGGAATCATCTCATTTCCTGATGTCGTAGGTGACCATGGAAAATGCCAGAAAAATTTTATGACTTCCGAAAGATGATGGTGTGGACGGCTTACAAAAGACGTACCGTGACGGCTCCGAGGCGCGGTGGATTAGCATTGAGTTGGGTTCGAATCCCAAACGGAAAAAGTATTTGTATGGCATACAAATAATTGTTCCGGGTCCGGATGTTTGTGCTTGTGCAATTTATGTGTGTCAACTGCCTCCATGATACAAGAAAAAATCGTAGTATGGAGGGAGGGGTTACGTTTAAAACAAAAACAGCTTCCCAAGGGTGACGATTAAGGCAAATGTCGAGAAGAAAAAACTCCAGCAGTGGACTTTCACGGACTAATGAAGAAGGAGGAAGACAAGCCATAGCAGCTGAGAGTATAGGCCTCTGCCTTAAATTTCACAGTTCACGAGCAAATCAAATACGATCATAGTCACGCCAAATGAATTTGTCAATGAGGGCTATTTCGCGCTCACCTATATATATCTCTGTATCTCTCTATCTGTGTACATATATGCGTGTATCTGTGGCATCGTATTCCTGAACGGATGAACTGATTTAGATTTAGTTTTTTTGTTTGAAAGGTGACTTAATCGAGAGAGTTCTTATAGCTATGATTCAAAAATCTTTTCAGCCGTTTGAATATCATCAGGTCTTTTGTTTCGGAGGTTTCTTAATTTTTAATTTTTGTTATGTACGTTTTTAACTTTTGTAATTCTTCTATTTTAGGATATCCGTAGTTGTTTACCCATTCATATAAAATATAAATACATAATATTTCTGGAACAAGGATTAATCTCTACACTTTTATAACAAATTAGCTTCCCCACTATGAAATCTGTCAAATATTTCACCTTATTCCTAAGTGGCGCTGCCCTGGTGGCAAAAACTTCGTGGAACCTCATTGCAATAGCTGTTTTACCACGTGCTGCATGTCTAAGAAATGAAAAAATCAAGAACATGTGAATAAGGCAATGCGGCTCTTGCCAGCTCTAAGAAGTGAAAGGAGATGTACTGTATATATTTTCCTTTACTTTTTAATATTACAATGGGTATGGTCGGTGTATGAGAAACCATCATTACATTTCATCCAATAGGTATAGTTCACTTTGACTTTATCGTAGGAAGCGAATTTGAAAATACTATGTTGAAAGTAGCATCTATCTATGAAATACAATACTTAATGAGCCTAAAAGAAGAGAATGCCTTATAGCTAAACTACTTAGCTTAGGCTTAGCGGTGTACAATAAAAATAGCAGCATTTACAATACATCGTAGTGGCGCGCAGTTATACTGGTTTCGCAAGATGCGAATAATTCTGCTGACACTAAATAAAATAACTCGAAATATACGTCGTAGATTCATGCTGCAGCCTATATTATGGTTGTAACATGAACGGTCGGCTCGACTGGGATAGACCACACTCTCGTAGAATACCAGCATCAATAAGCAGCTTAATTATGCTGTGCCATATGAAATGACGAGTGTAGAGAACCGAGACCCTGACCCGACGAGGCATTCCATCTTAGTCCTCTGGGTGACAACGTATCTGCACCTTGATTGTGATGTCCTTATTTACCATCAGGTGGAATGTGCTCGTTTGTAAAAAAAAAAATAATCTTTGCCTATTTTCGACAAGGTGACAAGCGAGCATACAGTCCACCTGATGGTAAGTATTGGTGTAGTTGCGGTGGCCCATAGACATCACATCTCTTCTCGTTTGCGAATCAACATGCAGATGCATTGTCGGCCGTGAGAACTAAGATGGAATGCTTTTTCCAGTAAAAAGTGTCTCGGTTCTTCACACTTACCATACGAAATATAACAGAATTAAGCTGCTATTTTACGCTGGTAATGTGGAGCGTGATTCCCCGGTCGAGCTGAACCATTCGTGCTACAACTAAACAATTAATATAGCTGCAGCATGGCTCTACCACGTAAACCCAAGTATTAATGGCTTTATGTGAATATATATCTATGTATGTAAGCATTAAAAATTGGTGTCATGAAATTTTATATCGTTTTAATTATATTTTATGAAACAAAAGAATATAAGTATAAGTATAATTTTAGGGACTAATTAGTTGGATACACAAAGAATAGAGCTAATGCTTAACCATCTATAATGGTTAGCTTGAAACCAACGCAGTTCATTGTTAAACACAATACTACCCTCATAAATTAAGGTAAACCTACACAAAAGTGCTTTTGGGAGTTACGCGATCATCATTATGTATTCCGCGGCTTTTTACTGGATGAATTGTAGCGAACGTCTTTGTTTTTAGGGTTGAAATAAAATAATGTTAAATTGAAATTATACTTACAGAAACTAGATTTTTTAACAACAGCACTTGATTTTGTTATATCTTGGTGTATGAAAATCAAAAAAATATCTCCAAGGCATTCGAAGCCCCCAACAGGCATTGTGCTGCCCTCCAACCCTTTCAGAAATTAGAGGAGGCCTGTGCACTGGAGTGGGACGAATATTATAGGCTATAACTATAATTTACTAGCCTTTTACTTTTTGCGTCGACTACTGGTATTGCTAACTTCTTTAATAGACGCGTCAATATTTTATCAGTAATGTTCTCCTTATTTTTGAGATCTTCAACCAAGTTCCATAAACGAGAAGGTTATTATACATATTATATTTGACTCGTATGTATTTTTATGTATAATCACTGTCTACGCCGAGCATGCCGCTTCTTTATCTACAATTATTGCTTACGAATTATATTAAGCCCACCACTCCACAATACGTCATATGGTACCACGCATAGGCCAGTCAATTAGAAGACCAGTCAAACAAGACATTAAGACTTGTTGTTTTACCGCCGACTTGTTCACGCGGCTACACAAATTTCAACCAGCCTACTGTACACCCAAAAATTTTGTAAATTTTATTCAACTAACGAATAGAATTCTATTCTATTCTATTCTATTCTATTCAATTCTATTCTATTCTATTCTATTCTATTCTATTCTATTCTATTCTATTCTATTTATTCGCCTATTTCGTATTTTTCTTTTCATCAAGAACAATCACTGATTTTGGAAACTTGAAAAATAATTTTCTTTATTAAATAGGGTTTTCATCTACCGTTAGTAGAATTTTTCCACTCTTGTGGTAAAGCCTATTAAGAAGAAAAAATCATGAAAATTGGTTCGAAGATAAATATAAAATCATGTTAAATTGAGGGGATTGAATTGAAAATGACATATTTGTGCGTAGACACAACAACATCCTATACTGTATAAATTGGTAATCAATGTCCCACACGTACGTACATCTTCCTGCTGGACAAAGGCCTTTCATTTGATCTAATTATATTTCACACGCAATATTTCATGCTTTGTAACGGTGACAAATGCAGTTCTCGATGATTTATCAGGCATGTATAGATCAGCAATTAAAATAGCAATTACCAGTTGATATATTGTCAAATCCTTCAAACATATAACCTCAAGAGTAAAGACGACAAAGAAAATTACATGAAAAAAAAGCAGTATAGGGTATGAAAGATTTACTATTTTATACTTGGTAGTCACATTGCAGCTATAGTATTAGAACACCACGAATGGGTCAGATTAGCCGGGAAACTACCAGCGTAAAGTAACTACATAATGCCGATGCATAGTAAGTGACGACTGACTATGACACTTTTTACTTGTAACTAAGTATTCCATATAGGTCCTGGAGTAGTGGCAATGCATTTGCATTTTGATTCTTAATCGTGGATAGATTGCCGCCTGTGGGCCACAACACTCACTAACCAAATAAAAATACTTCCATATTTTAAGTGTAGTTACAGTCCTAAATCATCTACATAGATTACCAAGAGCAGCACATAATCATATGTGTAATAAATGACATAATGAAACATCTGTCATCTGGTGATATCAACAATTGCCTATCAAACGTCGCATTTATGGCAATTTAAATACGATGTATTTATTATGCATCAACCATCCGATATGTTTCAATAAATATCTTATCTCCTGTTAAAGATTTAACCTCAGACAGTTTTGCTTTGTCATATTAATGAAATCATTGCACCAATTTCTTTAATTGAATAGTTTTATTTATACAAAAAAAAAATACATTTGTTAAGAATAATTTCGATTTGACACTAACCATCACTTTCACAAAGTGGCCATCATTTTAAGCAGATGATCCCTGTTAATACAAGACAAAACACACAAAATAAATTATATAAATTGCATAAACCATGTCGTCGAAGTATTTTTTTCTTGAAAACCGTTAAGTTCGTTTGTAAATTTGCGAATCATTTCTTCCATTCCAAAAGAACTGGTAATTCGTGACTGAAATAACATTGAGATAATATTCACCACTCGCTTTATAAATATGAAAACCTACAGATCTAAAAAACGAATAAAAAATTCCTATTATTTGACAAAGTTATGCAGTGATGCTGCAAAAAAAATTGTGAGTGTAATAATTGTGTACACCCGTACGAAGTTAAACTTCTTTACGATATATCATTCTTTTTTTATTTTATATTTTACATAATATGTAGGTTAAATAATAGTAGTTATACTCATGCACAACAATTACGACACATCTTCTCGTCAGGTATACCTCAATACCTGAAAACGAAATTGTACAACCAGTGCCTGTTGCCAGTGATAACTTATGGATCTGAGACGTGGTCCTTCACTGCTGGCCGTATGAGGACGCTCAAGGTCGCTCAGCAAGCTATGGAGAGGGTTATGCTTGGAGTTTCTCTGCATGATAAACTTAGGAATGAGGATATCCGTAGTAGAACCAGAGTGACCGACATAGCCCAACGGATTAGTAAGTTGAAGTGGCAATGGGCAGGGCCATATAGCTCGAATAACAGACAACCGATGGGGAAAAAAGGTTCTCGAGTGGCAGCCTCGTACCGGTAGGCGAAGTGTAGGGCGACTCGCCACTAGATGGAGTGACGACCTGGTAAGACATGCAGGCAGTCGATGGATGCAGGTGGCTCAGGACCGTGCTTTGTGGCATAACTTGGGGGACGCCTATGTTCAGCAGTGGACTTGTGAAAGGCTATAATGATGATGATACTCATGCAGCCATGGCGGTGAAACGTTACAAGAAAACGTGACGCTTTTAATTTTTAATACCGTACTCAATTTATTCTCCATGTCGATAAAGAAGTTTCACTTCAAAAGATAAAAACAAAGAAAGAAATATTTAATCTAACACAAAATAATGACGTGCACAAACACAAAATACATAGTTACGAGTATATCTTAAAATAAAAATTAAATTTTCTCTTTGCTTTATAATTTGTGGGTCGTACCAAAAACGTCATTATTCAGTCATATTGGGGTAAAACACGAAACTGATACGATCATATATGATCAGTTACTTAAGTTAAATATCTATATATATCCAACTAATGGCGAAATAAATAACACCTTGACGTTTCCCAGTATTTGAATCCCAGAATTTAGGTAGTGGAGCCCAATCTATAATAAATCCGTATAGTCAGTCTTGTATCACTATCTATTTTGCTACCAAATGCACCCTCGACTGTGCTCCGGTTAGAGAAGTGAGAGTCAGTATAACTGAGAGATCAAAAGTTAGTCCTCAGCGATGACAACACACTTCTTTGTTTGAAGTTAGTCACAGGTGCTTATGGGCTGCAGTAGGGACTTAGCATCAGGTAAACTGCATCTAATAAATGCAGTGACAATGAAGTAATATGAAATTATGAGCATAGACAATTACATGTACAATGGGAGGGTTAGCAGGCGTATGTGCGTGCCAACGTGCGTGCATGCGGGCGTGCATGATTACTTATATATGCCTTCGTGTGTGCGCGTGTGTGCGCGTGTGTGCATGCAACCGCAGCCGTCAATCCGCCTGATTATCAACCGCCGTAACAATTAAGTCAAATCCTCCCTTCAACGCAAAAAAACCATGGCTAAAAAGAAGTAAATAACACAATGGTGTAGTTAAAGGTGGTGAGCACACCTAAGAAAAATGATGTCACCATCGTCACCATTTTGATAATATGGTGACGATGGTGACATCATTTTGATAAATGCTTGCAGAAAATTTTCCCAACATGTGGAAGGTGCAGCTGTGTAATTTTTATTTCTTATTACACATTTAGTTTTGTATATGCCAAGTTATCTATCTAGGAAGGAACCACTCTATTACCTTCTCTACAGCTGGTCTGGAAGAAAAAGAAGCTACATTTTTTTAAAATCAACTGACAAACGAACTAACACTACACCCGTCATTGTGTGATAGTGTGATAGTGGCTACTGCAGCTCATGGACACCTGCAACGTATATATAAAAGTAGAGTACCTTGCCTGCAACCAATTTTAAATATAGAAAGCTACAGATGCGTTGTCACCTCTGAGGACTAAGATGGAAAGGAGTCCCTTTAGACCGAAACACGAACTTTATGCACGAAATGCTGTTTTGTCTGCACGACAGAAATAGGTATAAGGATGGTACCTACACAGACGGACTCTTAGGCCGAAAAAAGTCCCACAACGTAGTACAAAAGAAGTCCTACCTTCTACGTTAAATTGCTTGTAGAAGTGACAACTCACCTGTAGCATTCTCTGGCCACTGCACAGGTTCCTCGTTTGTTATGTTATTAATTTTATATTACCCATCCATCCATTACAGCCTATAAAAGTACACTGCTGAACATAAACCTCCCCCATAGATTGCCATATAAAGGGGATGCTGCCATAGTTGCAACGCTTGGGAACCGCAATTTTTTATTATTTTGAGTTGTTATCAGGAAGATGCTGCTTCCCATCATCTATTTCAATTTCCCGATTCAGATATTGCTCATATCCACGATAAGCCAATGGAATGGTTGTGTAAGCGTCCCATACTAACCCCGAAAAATGACCAAGCAGTGGCAATAAGCGATATACTGTTATCGTCTTTTGAGGGGGAATAATGGTGTACACGTCAATAGACTCTCAACACAGATGACGCAATTAACTACCCTGTCGAATTTCTTAATTCACTGAAACCATCGGATCTTTCACATCATAAGCTAATTCTGCGCGTGGGCACTCCTGTTATGTTGTTGCGAAATTTAAAACCTCCTCAATTGTGCAATGGAACCAGACTAAATGTAAAAGCGATACATCGCAATGTAGTGGAAGCCACAATTAAGAATCAAAATGCTGATGCGTTGTCACCCCTGAGGACTAAGATGGAATGCCTCGTTTACAGTAAAAGGGTCTCCGATTCTCTACACGACATCATACGAAACACAACAGCATTAAACTGCTATTTCACGTTGATATTTTGCAGCAAGCCCATACCACATATTTTTGATATTCAACCCGATGGAGTCCCATCGACAAAAGTTTTAAGAAAATATTAACTTTGCCTCTTAGTCTATGTACGATAGTTTTATTTATGTATACAAAAAATATTATATTAAAAATGGTAATTTTCATTAATAATACAAGAAGCAAGCACAAGCACAAGCCAGTTAATCCTCCTTGATGCAATGTAATAGGTCGGGGAAAAAGTTTCTTCGTATTTTGTTTGTATAAAATAGAAGAAAATGTCTGTGGTTGTACTGTTTGATTTTGGCTGGTTTTAATATCAATACATATAGGATATTAAGAAAAGAAAAAGTAAAAAACACTTTCGCGCCATTTTTCAATTGTTTGTCTGTCCGCCAAAATGAGTGAATCTAACGAAGAAATTCGATACATTTTGAAGTTTTATTACGAAAAAAGGAAAACTGCGACTCAAGCAGTGAAAAACATTTGTGACGTATTAGGACGTCACAAATGTTTTTACTGTTAATACGTGGTAAATACGTGGTAAATGTTAATACGTGGTAGAGCCATGCTGCAGCTATATTAGTAGTATAGTTGTAGCACGAATGGGTCGGCTCGACCGGGGAAGGACCACGCTCTCACAGAATACCAGCGTAAAATAGCAGCTTAACGCTGCTGTGTTTCGTATGGTGAGTGTAGAGAACCGGAGACCCTTTTTACTGGAAAAGAGGCATTCCATTTTAGTCCTCACGGGTGACAACGCATCTGAATTTTTATTTGTAATCGAGGATAGATGTAGATGTCTATGGGCCGCAGCAACCACTTACCATCAGGTGGACTGTGTGCTCGTTTGTCACCCTTATACTAAAAAAATAAGAAAACAGCAAGAGTAGCACAAAGTTGGTTCAAGCGTTTTCACTTCAAATTTTGATGTCAAAATATAGCTCGCACTGATCGTCCTCATACGGATTAAGTCGATACCATTTTTGAAAAAGTGGAGCAAGATCGGCCTATTAGCAGTAACCACATAACCAAGAATTTGAGGATTGACCACAAGACAGTTTTGACACATTTCAAAAAGTCTGGCTATAAGTACAAAAAAGCTCGATATTTGGGTACCACACGAGCTCACTGAAAGAAACCTAATGAATCGTGTACTCATTTGCGATTCTCTATTGAAACGTAATGAAACCGAACCATTTATGAAAAGTTTGATCACTGGTGATGAAAAGTGGATCATTTACGACAAGGACGTGCGATAAAGATCTTGGTCAAAGGGTAGTCAAGCTCCACAGACTGAACTCCACTGAACTGAACCCGGATTAAAAAAGGTGATGCTGAGTGTATGGTGGGATTGGAAGGGCATCGTTTGTTATGAGCTTTCACCGCCGGACAAAACCATCGATTCGGATCTCTACGGCCAACAACTAATGATAATCAAGCAAGAAGTTGAGAAAAACGGCCGTAATTGATCAATAGAAAAGGAGTGGTCTTTCATCGTGATAACGCCAGACTACACACATCTTTGGCCAATCAGCAAAAATTGAGAGAGCTTGGTTGGGAAATGTTAATGCATCCACCATAAAGTCCTGACCTTGCACCCTCAGATTTTTATCTGTTTCGGTCTCTTCAGAATTCTTTGTGTATTGTTAAGTTAACATCAAGAGAGGACTGTCAAAATCACTCGTCGCATTTTTTTAATGGACAAGATGGCAACAAGTTATCGAACAAAATGGCACATATACAAGGTGGTCCAAACACTGAGGTTATAAATTTTTTTTGATTCCTCACATATTACACTCTTCATACTAAAACTAGTAAATAATTTAAGATAAATTTATTTAAAGTAAATTTTCGAAATGGCGGCTATTAACTTCGATACACAGTCTACATCGTCTTAAAAAAGTATTAGTATGAATCTTGAAATCATTTGTCCAGTTCCCGGCAAATATCTTGAACAATAAGCGTAGTGGGGGAAGGTTTGCGCACGCATTTTTGTATAAAACCGACTCTGCGCAGTCAAGGTCAATGTTCAAGAAGTTTGCCGGCAATTTTGTTGTCAATAAATTTTAAACAATAAGTAAAGACACTGGATGTTATTTTTGCTAACCTGAAGCATTTACTATCTTAGTTTAGCCCTAGAAATTATAAAAAGATTTTTTAAATCAAATTAACTATTCAGGTAGTTTCCTGCCTGAGTAACTTCAGAAGTCTGTAACAGAAAAACTAGCCTATTAAGTGTCATTTTTTTATGTTATTATGAAAGATTAAGGTACTGCCAAGTTTTTAAAATTAATTAGAAAGTATGAAATCATTTATTACTATTTTTCATTTAATGTTGAAAATTTAAGCCCCACTCTGCTGACAGAAATTTTTTAAGTTTCGATTAAAATTATTGTATCTTCGGTGAATGTTAGGAAGCTAATTATTTTATGAATAATAGGGCAACTCATAAGGATCATGCTACAAACAAAAACTTGAGAAAATCTCACATTACATTTTTTTTAATGTTAGGCTGTTTAGGGTGAACATTTTCAAAAAAGGATAAAAATCATAACTCGAAAACTACAAAAATCGCGGAACATACATAAGGTATTTTCGGATACCCCTAGGTGTGAGGAATCAAAAAAATTTTATAACCTCACTGTTTGGACCACTTTGTATATTAGTTTAAATGTAATTAAACTTTGAAAAAATGTCTTGAATATGTTTATAAAATACGAAGAAACTTTTTCCCCGAACTTTTATATGCTTATTTAACAAATTCCCAGAAAATATGCAGGGCCTATCCAACAAAAAGTTTAAAAATTTATTATAACCTGATTTATTACTTTATTAGTGTTTCTAATGTATGACTACATTGTATTAATTGTAACCAATTAATTAAACCTATTAATTGTACCCCGTGTAGTGGCGGGTTAGAATACCCACTACCCCATATCTTCCCGTGGGTGTCGTAAGAGGCGACAGAGGGAAACTGAGGCAGAAGATGGGCAGCAGCATCTTTCTGATAACAGCAAATAACAATAAAAAAACTGCAGTTGCCAACCCGCTCGCCAAGCGTAGCAACTACGGCAATATACCCCCCAATGAAGAAAGTTACGTAGAGACGGCCCCAAGTCCCCGGCGGCCCCGCTATTCCTGGCTGCGGTGGCGACCATGATGATGGCGGGGCAGGGGATGCTAAGAATCTCCGGTGGAGGTTCGGTTGCCACCTACGACGACTCAACCTGGCAACTTATAACGCACGCACTCTGAGGACTGAAGAGAAGATACTGAGCTGGAAGAAGAGATAGACAAGTTGCGCTGGAATATTATAGGATTATCCGAGGTCCGAAGAGAGGGGGACGACACGGTAATCCTCGAATCCGGCAACTTGTTCCATCACCGGGAGAGCGACTATCTGTCCCAAGGAGGTGTCGGATTTATCGTCCACAAGTCTCTCGTTAACAACGTTCTAAAGATTGGGAGTGTGTCGACGAGGGTTGCGTACCTTATACTCAGAATCACCAAACGGTATTCGCTGAAGGTCATACAGGTTTACGCACCAACCTCGGCACACCCCGATGAGGAGGTGGAGGAAATGTATGAGGATATTTCTAGAGCCATGCATTCCTCCAAAATTCACTATACGGTGATAATGGGAAACTTAAACGCAAAGCTAGTCACAAGAGAGAACGGTGAGCTGAAAGTAGGGAAATTATGATTAGGGCAACGGAACCCAAGGGGCCAGCAGCTGGCCGACTTCATGGAGAAAGAGGAACTCTTTATGATGAGCTCTTTCTTCCAGAAGCGGCCCCACAGGAAGTGGATCTGGTCGAGCCCCGACGGTTCGATAAAAAATGAGATTGACTTCATTATGACGACTAGACGCCAACTGTTCAGTGATGTCTCAGTGATCGCGAGGGTGAAAACTGGTAGCGATCACCGAATGGTTAGAGGCACACTGAACCTAAACGTTAAGTTGGAGAGGTGTCGTCTAATGAAGTCAAGGCTCCGTCCCCCTCGTGCTCTAATCCAAAGTCCCGAAACCTTTTAGCTCGAGTTACAAAACCGTTTTCAGTGCCTAGAAGATTGCAATGAAGTGGACGATATGAATGACAAGCTCGTGGAAACTGTCCATGCGGTCGGAGCAAAGTTTTGTAAGACCCGCCGCAGAAGAACACAAAAACTCTCCGATTACACTCTTAATCTCATGGTTGTTAGACGGGAAATGAAGCTTCAATCTTCAGTAGATTTGATAACATACAGGCAACTGAACAGACAGATCTCCAAATGCATGCAGCGGGACTAACGCAACTTTAATACTGCTCGTATTGAAGAAGCGATCGAGCGGACCTAGGGCTCCAAAGTCTTTGCTAGAGATCTGTCTGCAGAAAGAGCCAACAGTCGAAGCTGAAGACCGAGTGTGGCAGCGTCGTTTCCGGACACCTGAGATTTGAGTGAGATTGAGAGGTTCTATGGGCAGCTGTACATATCATCGTTGGAGCCACACGAAAGTGTGATCCAAGAGCAAGTCTTATCCGACACTATTCCGATGATATTCCGGACGTCAGTCTGAGCGAGATTAGAATGGCTCTCCAGCATCTTAAAAACGGCAAGGCCCCAGGCGAGGATGGAATTACAGCGGAGTTTCTGAAAGCGGGTGGATAACCGGTACTTGTAGTCCTTCAGAAGCTCTTTAATTCCGTCCTCCATGGTGGCACTACACCGGAGGCGTGGAGCAGAAGTGCGGTGGTCTTGTTCTTTAAGAAAGGCGACAACGCTTTCTTGAAGAACTACAGACTGATTTCCCTTCTGAGCCGCGTCTACGTGCTGTTTTCGAGAGTCATTACGAGTCATCTCGTATGCAGACTCGACGACTTCCAACCTCCCGAACAAGCCGGTTTCCGAAAAGGCTTTAGCACCATAGACCACATACATACCCTTCGGCAAATTGTACAGAATTCCGAAGAGTACAATTTGCCACTATGTCTGGCGTATATGGACTATGAGAAAGCCTTTGATTCCGTCGAAATTTGGGCGGTGCTGCAGTCCCTTCAGCGGTGCCAAGTGGACTGTCGGTATATCGAGGTGTTGAAGTGTTGTTTGTACAGTAGGGCTACGATGGCTATCCGAGTACAGAACCAGAGTACGAAACCTATCCAACTGCAGAGAGGTGTAAGACAGGGTGACGTAATATCCTCGAAACTTTTCACCGCTGCATTGGAAGATGTTTTCAAGCTACTGGACTGGAAAGGATAAGGTATTTACGTCAATGGCGAGTACATCACTCACCTTCGATTTGCTGACGATATAGTCCTTATGGCAGAATCGCTGGAGTACCTAAGCACTATGCTCAATGACCTCAATAGTGTCTCCCAACGGATAGGCCTCAAGATGAACATGGACAAAACAAAAATCATGTTTAATGTCCATGTCACACCTATGCCGGTAGTTGTTGGCAGCACTAAGCTCGAAGTTGTTGATGAATATGTTTACCTGGGACAAATAGTCCGACTAGGTAAGTCCAACTTCTACCGAGAGGTCAATCGACGGATTCAACTCGGCTGGGCAGCGTTCGGGAGATTACGACCCATCTTCTCGTCAGGCATACCTCAGAACCTCAAAACTAAATTGTACAACCAGTGCGTGTTGCCAGTGATGACATATGGAACTGAGACGTGGTACTTCATTGCTGGCCGTATGAGGAAGCTCAAGGTCGCTCAGCGAGCTATGGAGAGGGCTATGCTCGGGGTTTCTCTGCGTTATAAACTTAGAAATGAGGATATCCGCAGTAGAACCAGAGTAACCGACATAGCCCAAAGGATTAGTAAGCTGAAGTGGCAATGGGCCGGCCATATAGCTCGAAGAACCGACAACCGTTGGAGAAGAAAGGTTCTCGAGTGGCAGCCTCGTACCGGCAGGCGAAGTGTAGGCGTCCCCACTAGATGGGTGACGACCTGGTAAGACATGCAGGAAGTCAATGGATGCAGGTGGCTCGGGACCGTGCTTTGTGGCATTCCGTGGGGGAGGCCTATGTTCAGCAGTGGACTTGTGAATGATGAATTGTAACCTATTAAAAAAAAACTTACTGGTTTTGATCAGTTCAGAGGTTTTTCTCCGAACCTGTGGTAAAAACATAAATAACTTTCAATATATATTACTTGTAATTTATGTAAAATTAAAATTATTCTATTCTTTTTATTCCAGTAAATTTAACTTATATAAGAATAATGTGTTCAGATGTGACAGATTTAATCAAAATCTAAAACCCTGATAGCTCTGGTAAACGATAATCTGGGAACACAGGTGACTAATCGCCTGACGTCATTTAATCCGCCTATATGGGCAGTGCCAAAGTTGATAAAATAAACACCCGTTGATTAATTGCTTTATTTATCTCTTCGGCCCAGAAGCTAATGATGGCATATCAGTCAATGTCAAAGCCTTATCGAAATATCTCAGTGGCGTACGACATCCTCTAAATATTACGTAAAAGTACGATTTGCATTAAGAAAACCGAAACGTGCGTATTAGGATTACTAACACAGCAATAAATCCTTAAAAATAACGAAATACCGTCGTTTATAAAAATAACTAGGAGGTGGGACTCCTTTTACCACCTTCATACCTATTTCTGTCGCCAAGCAACAGTGCCGGCAGTTTTGTGTTCTGGGTTAAAGACACAGAATAAATAATAGCTGAAGAGTATAGAGAGCCAGTATAAATACAGACTTTGAGGCATTCCATCTTAGTCCTCATAGGTGGCAATGTATTTATAGCCATCTTTGATTGAAGTGGGTATAAGATTTCTATGTTTTGCAGTAGCCATTTACCATCAAGGGTTTGTTAGTTAATTTGTCACTTCAGTTTATAAAAAGTCTAGTTGATTCAGTATTTCAATCAATATCATGCAAGACGTCTACGTATGTCTACGCAAATGGCTCATGTATGGCTATAAAATAATGTCAAAAAAAATATTTAAATGATTTATTACAACAAAACAATTACATAAAGATACTTCACAAAATAGTCCAAATAAAACCATAACTTAAAATCAAGAGATGTAGTCCATTTCTACAATCGGAAATAAGAAACGGAATCTCTAAAATGAAGACGAAAAAAAGCCCCGGTGAATATTGCATTACAAGAGATGTAATTAAAGCATTTGATGATTCAGTAATAACATTATTAACAAACTTAATTAACCAAATAATTATCTTTATCTAAGTTAAATTTAAAAATAAATAGTTATTTAATTTGCGTCCCGTAATTTTTTAATAGTTACGAAATAGGCATAAGTAAAAAATTATACGCACAAGTATTAAAAAAAAAAACTTAATTTGCTTAAATAATTTTAGCGCCAGATGTCATTCGAATCAGCTCGTACGTATCTTGCATAGATATTGAGAATGATATTTATTGGAATGGTAAAAATATTAAAACAAATTATTGTAACGTCATTTACAAGTTATTGAATGTTTGTTAGAATAACAATAAGTCACTTTAACATCTTTATTAGCCTCATCACCACTTACCATCAGCTTTTTTTAGAAAATTACTGGGACAAACGAACGTACAGTCCATCTGATGGTATGTGGCTATTGTACGCCATGGATACCTGACATGCTGCTGACGTCGGTTTATGATTACTGAAACCTAACTTATGTTTTCTTTATATACGTCAACCATAAGTCTCTCCTTTCTACGTAAATATGCAGCTTATGTAAGTCCCAATTCTGGGCACCGTCCATTTTTGTATTGTTTGGCCATCACTTGAGTTTCCACTGCTTACATTTTAAATATTTTGTTCCACAATTCGGTCATAAAATCACAGTGTTTCCTTTTAAATAATTTTTTTTTTCAATAAATGAAAATTTAAAAAAACTTACTATATTAAAATGTACAATTTCAAAACAAATTACTAAAGTATCGTCCATTTTTCATTTTGTTGGTCATTTAAACTCCTTTTTGTTTTAATAAACAAAGTTTTATGTACAATGTAAACCACTTTTTACTAGTCCATATCACATAGTTTTTATATAATCGCATATTCTTGTCATGGTCCAGTATTTTGAAGGCCCTTATGCCTTTATTTGTACCCTTGTCATCCGCACAAAATATTCATGATGACAGCTAAATGGAAATATGTGTTGTATACGGCCCGTTCTTTTTCTTAAAGTACTGCTAAATTTCAAAAGTAAAAACACGTCCAGCAAGTATGATTAATAAAAAATAAACTTGGTATTTTTCAATAAATACGTCATTCGATTCACTCCTAGATAGGTAGATCAAGAGAAAAAAGATAAAGTATAATATAAAGATAAAGATAATTTGTTGTAAAAATACATATATACAATAACACTCACACCTGTCACCCAGAGGGGTAGGCAGAGACTTCGGACTTCCATTTAATACGATACTGACACAACCCTCTCGCCTTTTTCATGTCCATACCCACGCATGCCACTCTTCTATAAAAAACGCAAATATGCTCGTTTAAGGGTACTTTCTATTTGGCCCATCTTCAATATATTGCCAATTTGGTCGTAAAATTTTCGTCTGGATGGAAGATTCAGATTCAGAGTCTGCCATTCAATTCTCTCATCATTACATCATTACAGCCCTTCACAAGTCCACTGCTGAACATAGGCCTCCCCCACGGAATGCCACAAAGCACGGTCCCGAGCCACCTGCATCCATTGACTTCCTGCATGTCTTACCAGGTCGTCACTCCATCTAGTGGGGACGCCCCACACTTCGCCTGCCGGTACGAGGCTGCCACCGAGAACCTTTCTTCCCCAACGGTTGTCGGTTCTTCGAGCTATATGGCCGGCCCATTGCCACTTCAGCTTAATAATCCTTTGGGCTATGTCGGTTACTCTGGTTCTACTGCGGATATCCTCATTTCTAAGTTTATCATGCAGAGAAACTCCGAGCATAGCCCTCTCCATAGCTCGCTGAGCGACCTTGAGTTTCCTCATACGACCAGTAGTGAAGGACCACGTCTCAGATCCATATGTCATCACTGTCAACACGCACTGGTTGTACAATCTAGTTTTGAGGTTTTGAGGTTTTGAGGTATGCCTGACGAGAAGATGGGTCGTAATCTCCCGAACGCTGCCCAGCCGAGTTCAATCCGTCGATTGACCTCTCGGTCGAAGTTGGACTTACCTAGTCGGACTATTTGTCCCAGGTAAACATATTCGTCAACAACTTCGAGCTTAGTGCTCCCAACAACTACCGGCATAGGTGTGACATGGACATTAAACATGATTTTTGTTTTGTCCATGTTCATCTTGAGGCCTATCCGTTGGGAGACACTATTGAGATCATTGAGCATAGTGCTTAGGTCCTCCAGCGATTCTGCCATAAGGACTATATCATCGGCAAATCGATAGTGAGTGATGTACTCGCCATTGACGTTAATACCGTATCCTTTCCAGTCCAGTAGCTTGAAAAGGTCTTCCAATGCAGCGGTGAAGAATTTCAGGATATTACGTCACCCTGTCTTACACCTCTCTGCAGTTGGATAGGTTTCGTACTCTGGTTCTGTACTCGGATAGCCATCGTAGCCCTACTGTACAAACACTTCAGCACTCGATATACCGACAGTCCACTTGGCACCGCTGAAGGACTGCAGCACCATAATTTCGCCGGAATCAAAGGCTTTCTCATAGTCCACATACACCAGACATAGAGGCAAATTGTACTCTTCGGACTTCTGTACAACTTGCCGAAGGGTATGTATGTGGTCTATGGTGCTAAAGCCTTTTCGGAAACCGGCTTGTTCGGGAGGCTGGAAGTCGTCGAGTCTGCATTTCGTAATGACTCTCGAAAACAGCACGTAGACGCGGCTCAGAAGGGAAATCGGTCTGTAGTTCTTCAAGAGAGCGTTGTCGCCTTTCCTAAAGAACAAGACCACCGCACTTCTGCTCCACGCCTCCGGTGTAGTGCCACCATGGAAGACGGAATTAAAGAGCTTCTGAAGGACTAAAAGTACCGGTTTTCCACCCGCTTTCAGAAGCTCCGCTGTAATTCCATCCTCGCCTGGGGCCTTGCCGTTTTTAGGTGCTAGAGATCCATTCTAATCTCGCTCAGACTGACGTCCGGAATATCATCGGAATAGTGTCGGATAAGACTTGCTCTTGGATCGTTACTCACACTTGCGTGTGGCTCCAACGATGATGTGTACAGCTGCCCATAGAACCTCTCAATCTCACTCAAAATCTCAGGTGTCCCGGAAACGACGCTGCCACACTCGGTCTTCAGTCTCGACAGTTGGCTCTTTCTGGCAGACAGATCTCTAGCAAAGACTTTGGAGCCCTGGTTCCGCTCGATCGCTTCTTCAATACGAGCAGTATTAAAGTTGCGTAATTTCTGCCGCATGCATTTAGAGATCTTTCTGTTCAGTTGCCTGTATGCTATCAAATCTACTGAAGATTGCAGCTTCATTTCCCGTCTAACAGCCATGAGATTAAGAGTATGATCGGAGAGTTTTTGTGTTCTTCTGCGGCAGGTCTTACAAAACTTAGCTCCGATCGCATGGACAGTTTCCACGAGCTTGTCATTCATATCGTCCACTGCATTGCAATCTTCTAGGCACTGAAAACGGTTTTGTAACTCGAGCTGAAAGGTTTCGGGACTTTGAATTATAGCACGTCTTGTCGTCATAATGAAGTCAATCTCATTTTTTGTCGAACCGTCGGGGCTCGACCAGGTCCACTTCCTATGGGGCCGCTTCTGGAAGAAAGAGTTCATCATAAAGAGTCCCTCTTTCTCCATGAATTAGGCCAGCTGCTGGCCCATTGGGTTCCGTTGCCCTAATCCAAATTTCCCTAGTTTCAGCTCACTTCTCTCTTGTGCCTAGCTTTGCTGAAGTCTCTCATTAACACATGTCGCTGGCTGGCTTAACGAATCAATTTATATTAATGACGTATGCATAACCATTCAGTATGCAATTTATTTTTCGTTAAAATTAATAAAATGTGGTCAATAAATTATAATTTTAAAATCATTAATGGATAATAATTACTTGTGGAATCATCTCATTTCTGATGTCGTAGGTGACCATGGAAAATGCCAGAAAATTTTATGGCTTCCGAAAGATGATGTGTGGACGGCTTACAAAAGACGTACCGTGACGGCTCCGAGGCGCGGTGGATTAGCATTGAGTTGTTCGAATCCCAAACGGAAAAAGTATTTGTATGGCATGCAAATAATTGTTCCGGTCCGGATGTTTGTGCTTGTGCAATTTATGTGTCAACTGCCTCCACGATACAAGAGAAAATCGTAGTATGGGGAGGGTTACGTTTAAAACAAAACAGCTTCCCAAGGGTGACGATTAAGGCAAATGTGTCGAGAAGAAAAAAGTCCAGCAGTGGACTTTCACGGGCTAATGAAGAAGGAGGAAGACAAGCCATAGCAGCTGAGAGTATAAGCCTCTGCCTTAAATTTCACAGTTCACGAGCAAATCGAATACGATCATAGTCACGCCAAATGAATTTGTCAATGAGGGCTATTTCGCGCTCACCTATATATATCTCTGTATCTCTCTCTATCTGTGTACATATATGCGTCTATCTGTGGCATCGTATCTCCCGAACGGATGAACTGATTTAGATTTAGTTTTTTTTTGTTTGAAAGGTGACTTAATCGAGAGAGTTCTTATAGCTATGATTCAAAAAAATCTTTTCAGCCGTTTGAATATCATCAGGTCTTTTTGTTTCGGAGGTTTCTTAATTTTTAATTTTTGTTATGTACACGTTTTTAACTTTTTGTAATTCTTCTATTTTTAGGGATATCCGTAGTTTACCCATTCATATAAAATATAAATACATAATATTTCTGGAACAAGGATTAATCTCTACACTTTTATAACAAATTAGCTTCCCCCCACTATGAAATCTGTCAAATATTTCACCTTATTCCTAAGTGGCGCCGCCCTGGTGGCAAAAACTTCGTGGAACCCTCATTGCAATAGCTGTTTTACCACGTGCTGCATATCTAAGAAATGAAAAAAAAAATCGAGAACATGTGAATAAGGCAATGCGGCTCTTGCCAGCTCTCTAAGAAGTGAAAGGAGATGTACTCGTATATATATTTTCCTTTACTTTTTTAATATTACAATGGGGTATGGTCGCGGTGTATGAGAAACCATCATTACATTTCATCCAATAGGTATAGTTCACTTTGACTTTATCGTAGGAAGCGAATTTGAAAATACTATGTTGAAAGTAGCATCTATCTATGAAATACAATACTTAATGAGCCTAAAAGAAGAGAATGCTCTTATAGCTAAACTACTTAGCTTAGGGCTTAGCGGTGTACAATAAGAATAGCAGCATTTACAATACATCGTAGTGGGCGCAGTTATACTGGTTTCGCAAGATGCGAATAATTCTGCTGACACTAAATAAAATAACTCGAAATATACGTCGTAGATTCATGCTGCAGCTATATTATGGTTGTAACATGAACGGTCGGCCTGACTGGAGATAGACCACACTCGTAGAATACCAGCATCAATAAGCAGCTTAATTATGCTGTGCCATATGAAATGACGAGTGTAGAGAACCGGAGACCTGACCCGACGAGGCATTCCATCTTAGTCCTCTGGGTGACAACGTATCTGCACCTTGATTGTGATGTCCCTATTTACCATCAGGTGGAATGTAGCTCGTTTGTAAAAAATCTAAAATAATCTTTGCCTATTTTCGACAAGGTGACAAGCGAGCATACAGTCCACCTGATGGTAAGTATTGAAGTAGTTGCGGTGGCCCATAGACATCTACATCTATTCTCGTTTGCGAATCAACATGCAGATGCATTGTCGGCCGTGAGGACTAAGATGGAATGCTTTTTTTCCAGTAAAAAGTGTCTCCGGTTCTCTACACTTACCATACGAAACATAACAGAATTAAGCTGCTATTTTACGCTGGTAATCTGTGGAGCGTGATCCTTCCCGGTCGAGTTGAACCATTCGTGCTACAACTAAACAATTAATATAGCTGCAGCATGGAAGTAAAACCCATGGCTTTATGTGAATATATATCATGTATGTAAGCATTAAAAATTGGTGTCATGAAATTTTATATCGTTTTAATTATATTTTATGAAACAAAAGAATATAAGTATAAGTATAATTTTAGGGACTAATTAGTTGGATACACAAAGAATAGAGCTAATGCTTAACCATCTATAATGGTTAGCTTGAAACCAACGCAGTTCATTGTTAAACACAATACTACCCTCATAAATTAAGGTAAACCTACACAAAAGTGCTTTTGGGAGTTACGCGATCATCATTATGTATTCCGCGGCTTTTTACTGGATGAATTGTAGCGAACGTCTTTGTTTTTAGGGTTGAAATAAAATAATGTTAAATTGAAATTATACTTACAGAAACTAGATTTTTAACAACAGCACTTGATTTTGTTATATCTTGGTGTATGAAAACAAAAAAATATCTCCAAGGCATTGAAGCCCCCAACAGGCATTGTGGCAGCTCGGTGAACACTTCCCTGCCCTCCAACCCTTTCAGAAATTAGAGGAGGCCTGTGCACAGGAGTGGGACGAATATTATAGGCTATAACTATAATTTACTAGCCTTTTACTTTTTGCGTCGACTACTGGTATTGCTAACTTCTTTAATAGACGCGTCAATATTTTATCAGTAATGTTCTCCTTATTTTTGAGATCTTCAACCAAGTTCCATAAACGAGAAGGTTATTATATATATTATATTTGACTCGTATTTTTATGTATAATCACTGTCTACGCCGAGCATGCCGCTTCTTTATCTACAATTATTGCTTACGAATTATATTAAGCCCACCACTCCACAATACGTCATATGGTACCACGCATAGGCCAGTCAATTAGAAGACCAGTCAAACAAGACATTAAGACTTGTTGTTTTACCGCCGACTTGTTCACGCGGCTACACAAATTTCAACCAGCCTACTGTACACCTAAAAAATTTTGTAAATTTTATTCAACTAACGAATAGAATTCTATTCTATTTTATTCTATTCTATTCAATTCTATTCTATTCTATTCTATTCTATTCTATTTATTCGCCTATTTCGTATTTTTCTTTTTCTATCAAGAACAATCACTGATTTTTGGAAACTTGGAAAAATAATTTCTTCTTTTATTAAATAGGGTTTTTCATCTACCGTTAGGGGTAGAATTTTTCCACTCTTGTGGTAAAGCCTATTAAGAAGAAAAAATATGAAAATTGGTTCGGCGAAGATAACATAAAATCATGTTAAATTGAGGGGATTGAATTGAAAATGACATATTTGGTGCGTAGACACAACAACATCCTATACTGTATAAATTGGTAATCAATGTCCTACACGTACGTACATCTTCCTGCTGGACAAAGGCCTTTCATTTGGATCTAATTACATTTCGCTACGCAATATTTCATGCTTTGTAACGGTGACAAATGCAGTTCTCGATGATTTATCATGCATGTATAGATCAGCAATTAAAATAGCAATTACCAGTTGATATATTGTCGAACAAATCCTTCAACCATATAACCTCAAGAGTTAAGACGACAAAGAAAAATTACATGAAAAATTAAGCAGTATAGGGTATGAAAGATTTACTATTTTATACTTGGTAGTCACATTGCAGCTATAGTATTAGAACACCACGAATGGGTCAGATTAGCCGGGAAACTACCAGCGTAAAGTAACTACATAATGCCGATGCATAGTAAGTGACGACTGACTATGACACTTTTTACTTGTAACTAAGTATTCCATATAGGTCCTGGAGTAGTGGCAATGCATTTGCATTTTGATTCTTAATCGTGGATAGATTGCCGCCTGTGGGCCACAACACTACTAACCAAATAAAATACTTCCATATTTTAAGTGTAGTTACAGTCCTAAATCATCTACATAGATTACCAAGAGCAGCATATAATCATATGTAATAATGACATAATGAAACATCTGTCATCTGTGATATCAACAATTGCCTATCAAACGTCGCATTTATGGCAATTTAAACATGATGTATTTATTATGCATCAACCATCCGATATGTTTCAATAAATATCTTATCTCCTGTTAAAGATTTAACCTCAGACAGTTTTGCTTTGTCATATTAATGAAATCATTGCACCAATTTCTTTAATTGAATAGTTTTATTTATACAAAAAAATACATTTGTTAAGAATAATTTCGATTTGACACTAACCATCACTTTCTACAAAGTGGCCATCATTTTAAGCAGATGATCCCTGTTAATACAAGACAAAACACACAAAATAAATTATATAAATCGCATAACCATGCGTCGCGTCGAAGTAATTTTTTTCTTGAAAACCGTTAAGTTCGTTTGAATTTGAATCATTTCTTCCATTCCAAAAGAACTGGTAATTCGTGACTGAAATAACATTGAGATAATATTCACCACTCGCTTTATAAATATGAAAACCTACAGATCTAAAAACGAATAAAAATTCCTATTATTTGACAAAGTTATGCAGTGATGCTGCAAAAAAAAAAGAGTGTAATAATTAGTAACCCGTAAGTTAAACTTTACGATATATCATTTTTTATTTTATATTTTACATAATATGTAGGTTAAATAATAGTAGTTATACTCATGCACAACAATTACGACATCTTCTCGTCAGGTATACTTCAATACCTGAAAACGAAATTGTACAACCAGTGCCTGTTGCCAGTGATAACTTATGGATCTGAGACGTGGTCCTTCACTGCTGGCCGTATGAGGACGCTCAAGGTCGCTCAGCAAGCTATGGAGAGGGTTATGCTTATTTCTCTGCATGATAAACTTAGGAATGAGGATATCCGTAGTAGAACCAGAGTGACCGACATAGCCCAACGGATTAGTAAGTTGAAGTGGCAATGGGCAGGGCCATATAGCTCGAATAACAGACAACCGATGGGGAAAAAAGGTTCTCGAGTGGCAGCCTCGTACCGGTAGGCGAAGTGTAGGGCGACTCGCCACTAGATGGAGTGACGACCTGGTAAGACATGCAGGCAGTCGATGGATGCAGGTGGCTCAGGACCGTGCTTTGTGGCATAACTTGGGGGACGCCTATGTTCAGCAGTGGACTTGTGAAAGGCTATAATGATGATGATACTCATGCAGCCCTGGCGGTGAAACGTTACAAGAAAACGTGACGCTTTTAATTTTTAATACCGTACCAATTTATTCTCCATGTCGATAAAGAAGTTTCACTTAAAAGATAAAAACAAAGAAATATTTAATCTAACACAAAATAATGACGTACAAACACAAAATACATAGTTACGAGTGTATCTTAAAATAAAATTAAATTTTCTGCTTTTATAATTTGTGGGTCGTACCAAAAACGTCATTATTCAGTCATATTGGGGTAAAACACGAAACTGATACGATCATATATGATCAGTTACTTAAGTTAAATATCTTATATATATCCAACTAATGGCGAAATAAATAACACCTTGACGTTTCCCAGTATTTGAATCCCAGAATTTAGGTAGTAGAGCCCAATCTATAATAAACCGTATAGTCAGTCTTGTATCTATCTATTTTGCTACCAAATGCACCTCGACTGTGCTCCGGTTAGAGAAGTGAGAGTCAGTATAACTGAGAGATCAAAAGTTAGTCCTCAGCGATGACAACACTTTTTGTTTGAAGTTACAGGTGCTATGGGCTGCAGTAGGACTTAGATCAGGTAAACTGCATCTAATAAATGCAGTGACAATGAAGTAATATGAAATTATGAGCGACAATTACATGTACAATGGAGGGTTAGCAGGCGCATAACGTGCAACGCGGCGTGCATGATTACTTATATATGCCTTCGTGTGTGCGCGTGTGTGCGCGTGTGTGCATGCAACCGCAGCCGTCAATCCGCCTGATTATCAACCGTAACAATTAAGTCAAATCCTCCCTTCAACGCAAAAAAACCATGGCTAAAAAGAAGTAAATAACACAATGGTGTAGTTAAAGGTGGTGAGCACACCTAAGAAAAATGATGTCACCATCGTCACCATTTTGATAATATGGTGACGATGGTGACATCATTTTGATAAATGCTTGCAGAAAATTTTCCCAACATGTAAAAGGTGCAGCTGTGTAATTTTTATTTTATTACACATTTAGTTTTGTATATGCCAAGTTATCTATCTAGGAAGGAACCACCTATTACCTTCTCTACAGCTGGTCTGGAAGAAAAGAAGCTATTTTTTTTAAATCTAACTGACAAACGAACTAACACTACACCCGTCATAGTGTGATAGATAGGCTACTGCAGCTGCGGACACCTGCAACGTATATATAAAAGTAGAGTACCTTGCCTGCAACCAATTTTAAATATAGAAAGCTACAGATGCGTTGTCACCTCTGAGGACTAAGATGGAAAGGAGTCCTTTAGACCGAAACACGAACTTTATGCACGAAATGCTGTTTTGTCTGCACGATAGAAATAGGTATAAGGATGGTACCTACACAGACGGACTCTTAGGCCGAAAAAGTCCCACAACGTAGCAAAAGAAGTCCTACCTTCTACGTTAAATTGCTTGTAGAAGTGACAACTCACCTGTAGCATTCTCTGGCCACTGCACAGGTTCCTCGTTTGTTATGTTATTAATTTTATATTACCCATCCATCCATTACAGCCTATAAAAGTACACTGCTGAACATAAACCTCCCCATAGATTGCATATAAAGGGATGCTGCCATAGTTGCAACGCTTGGGAACCGTTTTTATTATTTTGAGTTGTTATCAGGAAGATGCTGCTTCCCATCATCTATTTCAATTTCCCGATTCAGATATTGCTCATATCCACGATAAGCCAATGGAATGGTTGTGTAAGCGTCCCATACTAACCCCGAAAAATGACCAAGAAGTGGCAATAAGCGATATACTGTTATCGTCTTTTGAGGGGGAATAATGGTGTACACGTCAATAGACTCTCAACACAGATGACGCAATTAACTACCCTGTCGAATTTCTTAATTCACTGAAACCATCGGATCTTTCACATCATAAGCTAATTCTGCGCGTGGGCACTCCTGTTATGTTGTTGCGAAATTTAAAACCTCCTCAATTGTGCAATGGAACCAGACTAAATGTAAAAGCGATACATCGCAATGTAGTGGAAGCCACAATTAAGAATCAAAATGCTGATGCGTTGTCACCCCTGAGGACTAAGATGGAATGCCTCGTTTACAGTAAAAAGGTCTCCGATTCTCTACACGACATCATACGAAACACAACAGCATTAAACTGCTATTTCACGTTGATATTTTGCGCAGCAAGCCTATACCACACATATTTTTCTTTTTGATATTCAACCCGATGGAGTCCCATCGACAAAAGTTTTAAGAAAATATTAACTTTGGCCTTTTAGTCTATGTACGATAGTTTTATTTATGTATACAAAAATTATTATATTAAAAATGGTAATTTTCATTAATAATACAAGAAGCAAGCACAAGCACAAGCCAGTTAATCCTCCTTGATGCAATGTAATAGGTCGGGGAAAAAGTTTCTTCGTATTTTGTTTGTATAAAATAGAAGAAAATGTCTGTGGTTGTACTGTTTGTTTTTGGCTGGTTTTAATATCAATACATATAGGATATTAAGAAAAAGAAAAATAAAAAGTAAAAAACACTTTCGCGCCATTTTTCAATTGTTTGTCTGTCCGCCAAAATGAGTGAATCTAACGAAGAAATTCGATACATTTTGAAGTTTTATTACGAAAAAAGGAAAACTGCGACTCAAGCAGTGAAAAACATTTGTGACGTATTAGGACGTCACAAATGTTTTTACTGTTAATACGTGGTAAATACGTGGTAAATGTTTACGTGGTAGAGCGCCGCTGCAGCTATATTAGTAGTATAGTTGTAGCACGAATGGGTCGGCTCGACCGGGAAGGACCACGCTCTCACATAATTACCAGTAAAATAGCAGCTTAACGCTGCTGTGTTTCGTATGGTGAGTGTAGAGAACCGGAGACCCTTTTTACTGGAAAAGAGGCATTCCATTTTAGTCCTCACGGGTGACAACGCATCTGAATTTTTATTTGTAATCGAGGATAGATGTAGATGTCTATGGGCCGCAGCAACCACTTACCATCAGGTGGACTGTGTGCTCGTTTGTCACCCTTATACTATAAAAAAAAAAATACAGTGTCAGCAAGAGTAGCACAAAGTTGGTTCAAGCGTTTTCACTTCGGGAATTTTGATGTCAAAAATATAGCTCGCACTGATCGTCCTCATACGGATTAAGTCGATACCATTTTTGAAAAAGTGGAGCAAGATCGGCCTATTAGCAGTAACCACATAACCAAGAATTTGAGGATTGACCACAAGACAGTTTTGACACATTTCAAAAAGTCTGGCTATAAGTACAAAAAAGCTCGATATTTGGGTACCACACGAGCTCACTGAAAGAAACCTAATGAATCGTGTACTCATTTGCGATTCTCTATTGAAACGTAATGAAACCGAACCATTTATGAAAAGTTTGATCACTGGTGATGAAAAGTGGATCATTTACGACATGACGTGCGATAAAGATCTTGGTCAAAGAGGGTAGTCAAGCTCCACAGACTGAACTCCACTGAACTGAACCCGGATTAAAAAGGTGATGCTGAGTGTATGGTGGGATTGGAAGGCATCGTTTGTTATGAGCTTTCACCGCCGGACAAAACCATCGATTCGGACTCTACGGCCAACAACTAATGATAATCAAGCAAGAAGTTGAGAAAACGGCCGTAATTGATCAATAGAAAAGGAGTGGTCTTTCATCGTGATAACGCCAGACTACACACATCTTTGGCCAATCAGCAAAATTGAGAGAGCTTGGTTGGGAAATGGTAATGCATCCACCATAAAGTCCTGACCTTGCACCTCAGATTTTTATCTGTTTCGGTCTCTTCAGAATTTTTGTGTATTGTTGTTAACATCAAGAGAGGACTGTCAAAATCACTCGTCGCATTTTTAATGGACAAGATGGCAACAAGTTATCGAACAAAATGGCACATATACAAGGTGGTCCAAACACTGAGGTTATAAATTTTTTTTTGATTCCTCACATATTACACTCTTCATACTAAAACTAGTAAATAATTTAAGATAAATTTATTTAAAGTAAATTTCGAAATGGCGGGCATTAACTTCGATACACAGTCTACATCGTCTTAAAAAAGTTTTAGTATGAATCTTGAAATCATTTGTCCAGTTCCCGGCAAACATCTTGAACAATAAGCGTAGTGGGGGAAGGTTTGCGCACGCATTTTTGTATGTAAAACCGACTCTGCGCAGTCAAGGTCAATGTTCAAGAAGTTTGCCGGCAATTTTGTTGTCAATAAATTTTAAACAATAAGTAAAGACACTGGATGTTATTTTTGCTAACCTGAAGCATTTACTATCTTAGTTTAGCCCTAGAAATGATAAAAAGATTTTTAAATCAAATTAACTATTCAGGTAGTTTCCTGCCTGAGTAACTTCAGAAGTCTGTAACAGAAAAACTAGCCTATTAAGTGTCATTTTTTTATGTTATTATGAAAGATTAAGGTACTGCCAAGTTTTTAAAATTAATTAGAAAGTATGAAATCATTTATTACTATTTTTCATTTAATGTTGAAAATTCAAGCCCCACTCTCCTGACAGAAAATTTTAAGTTTCGATTAAAATTATTGTATCTTCGGTGAATGTTAGGAAGCTAATTATTTTATGCATAATAGGGCAACTCATAAGGATCATGCTACAAACAAAAAAACTTGGAAAAAATCTCACAATTACATTTTTTTTAATGTTAGGCTGTTTAGGGTGAACATTTAAAAAAAAAGGATTAAAAAAAATCATAACTCGAAAACTACAAAAAATCGCGGAACATACATACGGTTTTTTCGGATACCCCTAGGTGTGAGGAATCAAAAAAATTTTATAACCTCACTGTTTGGACCACCTTGTATATTAGTTTAAATGTAATTAAACTTTGAAAAATGTCTTAAATATGTTTATAAAATACGAAGAAACTTTTTCCCCGAACTTTATATATGCTTTTTTAACAAATTCATAGAAAATATGCAGGGCCTATCTATCAAAAAGTTTAAAAATTGATTATAACCTGATATATTACTTTATTAGTGTTTCTAATGTATGACTACATTGTATTAATTGTAACCAATTAATTAAACCTATTAATTGTACCCCGTGTAGAGGCGGGTTAGAATACCCACTACCCCATATCTTCCCGTGGGTGTCGTAAGAGGCGACAGAGGAAACTGAGGCAGAAGATGGGCAGCAGCATCTTTCTGATAACAGCAAATAACAATAAAAAAACTGCAGTTGCCAACCCGCTCGCCAAGCGTAGCAACTACGGCAATATACCCCCCAATGAAGAAAGTTACGTAGAGACGGCCCCAAGTCCCCGGCGGCCCCGCTATTCCTGGCTGCGGTGGCGACCATGATGATGGCGGGGCAGGGGATGCTAAGAATCTCCGGTGGAGGTTCGGTTGCCACCTACGACGACTCAACCTGGCAACTTATAACGCACGCACTCTGAGGACTGAAGAGAAGATACTGGAGCTGGAAGAAGAGATAGACAAGTTGCGCTGGAATATTATAGGATTATCCGAGGTCCGAAGAGAGGGGGACGACACGGTAATCCTCGAATCCGGCAACTTGTTCCATCACCGGGAGAGCGACTATCTGTCCCAAGGAGGTGTCGGATTTATCGTCCACAAGTCTCTCGTTAACAACGTTCTAAAGATTGGGAGTGTGTCGACGAGGGTTGCGTACCTTATACTCAGAATCACCAAACGGTATTCGCTGAAGGTCATACAGGTTTACGCACCAACCTCGGCACACCCCGATGAGGAGGTGGAGGAAATGTATGAGGATATTTCTAGAGCCATGCATTCCTCCAAAATTCACTATACGGTGATAATGGGAAACGCAAAAGCTAGTCACAAGAGAGAACGGTGAGCTGAAAGTAGGAAATTATGATTAGGGCAACGGAACCCAAGGTTAGCAGCTGGCCGACTTCATGGAGAAAGAGGACTCTTATGATGAGCTCTTTCTTCCAGAAGCGGCCCCACAGGAAGTGGATCTGGTCGAGCCCCGACGGTTCGATAAAAATGAGATTGACTTCATTATGACGACTAGACGCCAACTGTTCAGTGATGTCTCAGTGATCGCGGGGTGAAAACTGGTAGCGATCACCGAATGGTTAGAGGCACACTGAACCTAAACGTTAAGTTGAGAGGTGTCGTCTAATGAAGTCAAGGCTCCGTCCCCTCGTGCTCTAATCCAAAGTCCCGAAACCTTTAGCTCGAGTTACAAAACCGTTTTCAGTGCCTAGAAGATTGCAATGAAGTGGACGATATGAATGACAAGCTCGTGGAAACTGTCCATGCGGTCGGAGCAAAGTTTTGTAAGACCCGCCGCAGAAGAACACAAAAACTCTCCGATTACACTCTTAATCTCATGGTTGTTAGACGGGAAATGAAGCTTCAATCTTCAGTAGATTTGATAACATACAGGCAACTGAACAGACAGATCTCCAAATGCATGCAGCGGGACTAACGCAACTTTAATACTGCTCGTATTGAAGAAGCGATCGAGCGGACCTAGGGCTCCAAAGTCTTTGCTAGAGATCTGTCTGCCAGAAAGAGCCAACAGTCGAAGCTGAAGACCGAGTGTGGCAGCGTCGTTTCCGGGACACCTGAGATTTTGAGTGAGATTGAGAGGTTCTATGGGCAGCTGTACATATCATCGTTGGAGCCACACGAAAGTGTGATCCAAGAGCAAGTCTTATCCGACACTATTCCGATGATATTCCGGACGTCAGTCTGAGCGAGATTAGAATGGCTCTCCAGCATCTTAAAAACGGCAAGGCCCCAGGCGAGGATGGAATTACAGCGGAGTTTCTGAAAGCGGGTGGATAACCGGTACTTGTAGTCCTTCAGAAGCTCTTTAATTCCGTCCTCCATGGTGGCACTACACCGGAGGCGTGGAGCAGAAGTGTGGTGGTTTTGTTCTTTAAGAAAGGCGACAACGCTTCTTGAAGAACTACAGACCGATTTCCTTCTGAGCCGCGTCTACGTGCTGTTTTCGAGTCATTACGAGTCGTCTCTGCATGCAGACTCGACGACTTCCAGCCTCCCGAACAAGCCGAGTTTCCGAAAAGGCTTTAGCACCATAGACCACATACATACCTTCGGCAAATTGTACAGAATTCGAAGAGTACAATTTGCCACTATGTCTGGCGTATATGGACTATGAGAAAGCCTTTGATTCCGTCGAAATTTAGGCGGTGCTGCAGTCCCTTCAGCGGTGCGAAGTGGACTGTCGGTATATCGAGGTGTTAAAGTGTTGTTTGTACAGTAGGGCTACGATGGCTATCAGTACAGAACCAGAGTACGAAACCTATCCAACTGCAGAGGGTGTAAGAAGGGTGACGTAATATCCTCAAACTTTCACCGCTGCATTGGAAGATGTTTTCAAGCTACTGGACTGGAAAGCATAAGGTATTTACGTCAATGGCGATACATCACTCACCTTCGATTTGCTGACGATATAGTCCTTATGGCAGAATCGCTGGAGTACCTAAGCACTATGCTCAATGACCTCAAAAGTGTCTCCCAACGGATAGGTCTCAAGATGAACATGGACAAAACAAAAATCATGTTTAATTTCCATGTCACACCTATGCCGGTAGTTGTTGGCAGCACTAAGCTCGAAGTTGTTGATGAATATGTTTACCTGGGACAAATAGTCCGACTAGGTAAGTCCAACTTCTACCGAGAGGTCAATCGACGGATCAACTCGGCTGGGCAGCGTTCGGGAGATTACGACCCATCTTCTCGTCAGGCATACCTCAGAACCTCAAAACTAAATTGTACAACTAGTGCGTGTTGCCAGTGATGACATATGGAACTGAGACGTAACTTCATTGCTGGCCGTATGAGGAAGCTCAAGGTCGCTCAGCGAGCATGGAGAGGCTATGCTCAGGTTTCTCTGTTATAAACTTAGAAATGAGGATATCCGCAGTAGAACCAGAGTAACCGACATAGCCCAAAGGATTAGTAAGCTGAAGTGGCAATGGGCCGGCCATATAGCTCGAAGAACCGACAACCGTTGGAGAAGAAAGGTTCTAGAGTGGCAGCCTCGTACCGGCAGGCGAAGTGTAGATGGAGTGACTACCTGGTAAGACATGCAGAAGTCAATGGATGCAGGTGGCTCGGGACCGTGCTGTGGCATTCCGTGGGGGAGGCCTATGTTCAGCAGTGGACTTGTGAATGATGAATTGTAACCTATTAAAAAAATCTTGCTGCTTTTTCTCAGTGCAGAGGTTTTTTTTTCCGAAACTGTGGAAAAAACATAAATGACTTTCAATATATATATTACTTGTAATTTATGTAAAATTTAAATTGTTCTATTCTTTTTATTCCAGTAAATTTAACTTATATAAGAATAATGTGTTCAGATGTGACAGATTTAATCAAAATCTAAAACCCTGATAGCTCTGGTAAACGATAATCTGGGAACACAGGTGACTAATCGCCTGACGTCATTTAATCCGCCTATATGGGCAGTGCCAAAGTTGATAAAATAAACACCCGTTGATTAATTGCTTTATTTATCTCTTCGGCCCAGAAGCTAATGATGGCATATCAGTCAATGTCAAAGCCTTATCGAAATATCTCAGTGGCGTACGACATCCTCAAAATACACGTAAAAGTGCGATTTGCATTGAGAAAATCGAAACGTGCGTATTAGTATTACTAACACAGCGATAAATCCTTAAGAATAACGAAATGCCGTCGTTTATAAAAATAACTAGGAGGTGGGACTCCTTTACCACCTTCATACCTATTTCTGTCGCCAAGCAACAGTGCTGGTGTTTTGTGTTCTGGGTTAAAGACACAGAATAAATAATAGCTGAAGAGTATAGAGAGCCAGTATAAATACAGACTTTGAGGCATTCCTTCTTAGTCCTCATAGGTGGCATGTATTTATAGCCATCTTTGATTGAAGTGGTATAAGATTTCTATGTTTTGCAGTACATTTACCATCAAGGGTTTGTTAGTTCATTTGTCACTTCAGTTTATAAAAAGTCTAGTTGATTCAGTATTTCAATCAATATCATGCAAGACGCTCATGTATGTCTACGCAAATGGCTCATGTATGGCTATAAATAATGTCAAAAAAATATTTAAATGATTTATTACAACAAAACAATTACATAAAGATACTTCACAAAATAGTCCAAATAAAACCATAACTTAAAATTAAGTGAAGTAGTCCATTCCGGCAATAAAAAATAAAAAACGGAATCTGTAAAATAAAGATGAAAAAAAGCCCCAGTGAATGCGGCATAGCAAGAGACGTAATTAAAGCATTTGATGATTCAGTAATGACATTATTAACAACCTTATTTAACCAAATAATCATCTTTATCTAAATTTGTTAAATTTAAAAATAAATAGGTACTTAATTTGCGTCCCGTAATTTTTTAATAGTTACGAAAAAGGCATTAGTAAAAAATTATACGCACAAGAATTAAAAAAACTTAATTTGCTTAAATAATTTTAGCGCCAGATGTCATTCGTATCGGCTCGTACGTATCTGGCATAGATATTGAGAATGATATTTATTGGAATGTTAAAAATATTAAAACAAATTATTGTAACGTTATTTCCAAGTTATTAAATATTTGTTAGAATAACAATAAGTCACTTTAACGTCTTTAGCCTCATCACCACTTACCATCAGGTTTTTTTAGAAAATTACTGGGACAAACGAACGTACAGTCCATCTGATGGTATGTAGCTATTGTAGGCCATGGATACCTGACATGCTGCTGACGTCGGTTTATGACTACTGAAACCTAACTTATGTTTTCTTTATATACATCAACCATAAGTCTCTCCTTTCTACGTAAAGATGCAGCTTATGTAAGTCCCAATTCTGGGCACCGCTCCATTTTTGTATTGTTTGGCCATCACTTGAGTTTCCACTGCTTACATTTTAAATATTTTGTTCCACAATTCGGTCATAAAATCACAGTGTTTCCTTTTAATTAATTTTAATTTTTTTCAATAAATGAAAATTTAAAAAAACTTACTATATTAAAATGTACAATTTCAAAACAAATTGCTAAAGTATCGTCCATTTTTCATTTTGTTGGTCATTTAAACTCCTTTTTGTTTTAATAAACAAAGTTTTATGTACAATGTAAACCACTTTTTACTAGTCCATATCACATAGTTTTTATATAATCGCATATTCTTGTCATGGTCCAGTATTTTGAAGGCCCTTATGCCTTTATTTGTACCCTTGTCATCTGTATAACATATTCATTATGACAGCTAAATGGAAATATGTGTTGTATACGGCCCGTTCTTTTTCTTAAAGTACTGCTAAATTTCAAAACTAAAAACACGTCCAGAAAGTATGATTAACAAAATAGAAACTTGGTATTTTTCAATAAATACGTCATTTGATTAATTCCTAGATAGGTTGATAAAGAGAGAAAAAAATATAAAGTATAATATAAAGATAAAGATAATTTGTTGTAAAAATACATATATACAATAATACTCACGCCTGTCACCTAGAGGGATAGGCAGAGACTTCGGACTTCCATTTGACACGATACTGACAAACCCCTCTCGTTTCTTTCACGTCCATACCCACGCATGCTCGTTTTCCACTCTTCTATAAAAAAAAAACGCAAATATCCTTGTTTAAGGGTACTTTCTATTTGGCCCATCTTCAACATATTGGTAATTTGGTCGATAAACTGTCATCTGGATGGAAGATTCAGATTCAGAGTCTGACATGCAATTCTCTCATCATTACATCATTACAGCCCTTCACAAGTCCACTGCTGAACATAGGCCTCCCCCACGGAATGCCACAAAGCACGGTCCCGAGCCACCTGCATCCATTGACTTCCTGCATGTCTTACCAGGTTGTCACTCCATCTAGTGGGGGGACGCCCTACACTTCGCCTGCCGGTACGAGGCTGCCACTCGAGAACCTTTCTTCCCCAACGGTTGTCGGTTCTTCGAGCTATATGGCCGGCCCATTGCCACTTCAGCTTAATAATCCTTTGGGCTATGTCGGTTACTCTGGTTCTACTGCGGATATCCTCATTTCTAAGTTTATCACGCAGAGAAACCCGAGCATAGCTCTTCCATAGCTCGCTGAGCGACCTTGAGTTTCCTCATACGACCAGTAGTGAAGGACCACGTCTCAGATCCATATGTCATCACTGTCAACACGCACTGGTTGTACAATCTAGTTTTGAGGTTTTGAGGTTTTGAGGTATGCCTGACGAGAAGATGGGTCGTAATCTCCCGAACGCTGCCCAGCCGAGTTCAATCCGTCGATTGACCTCTCGGTCAGTTGGACTTACCTAGTCGGACTATTTGTCCCAGGTAAACATATTCGTCAACAACTCGAGCTTAGTGCTCCCAACAACTACGGCATAGGTGTGACATGGACATTAAACATGATTTTGTTTTGTCCATGTTCATCTTGAGGCTATCCGTTGGGAGACACTATTGAGATCATTGAACATAGTGCTTAGGTCCTCAGCGATTGCCATAAGGACTATATCATCGGCAATCAAAGGTGAGTGATGTACTCGCCATTGACGATAATACCGTATCCTTTCCAGTCCAGTAGCTTGAAAAGGTCTTCCAATGCAGCGGTGAAGAATTTGGGGATATTACGTCACCCTGTCTTACACCTCTGCAGTTGGATAGGTTTCGTACTCTGGTTCTGTACTCGGATAGCCATCGTAGCCCTACTGTACAAACACTTCAGCACTCGATATACCGACAGTCCACTTGGCACCGCTGAAGGACTGCAGCATGCCCAATTTCGCCGGAATCGTTTTCTCAGTCCACATACACCAGACATAGAGGCAAATTGTACTCTTCGGACTTCTGCAATTTGCCGAAGGGTATGTATGGTCTATGGTGCTAAAGTTTTCGGAAACCGGCTTGTTCGGGAGGCTGGAAGTCGTCGAGTCTGCATTTCGTAATGACTCTCGAAAACAGCACGTAGACGCGGCTCAGAAGGGAAATCGGTCTGTAGTTCTTCAAGAGAGCGTTGTCGCCTTTCCTAAAGAACAAGACCACCGCACTTCTGCTCCACGCCTCCGGTGTAGTGCCACCATGGAAGACGGAATTAAAGAGCTCTGAAGGACTAAAAGTACCGGTTTTCCACCCGCTTTCAGAAGCTCCGCTGTAATTCCATCCTCGCCTGGGGCCTTGCCGTTTTAGGTGCTAGAGATCCATTCTAATCTCGCTCAGACTGACGTCCGGAATATCATCGGAATAGTATCGGATAAGACTTGCTCTTGGATCGTTACTCACACTTGCGTGGCTCCAACGATGATGTGTACAGCTGCCCATAGAACCTCCTCAATCTCACTCAAAATCTCAGGTGTCCTGAAACGACGCTGCCACACTCGGTCTTCAGTCTCGACAGTTGGCTCTTTCTGGCAGACAGATCTCAGCAAAGACTTTGAGCCCTGGTTCCGCTCGATCGCTTCTTCAATACGAGCAGTATTAAAGTTGCAATTTCTGCCGCATGCATTTGGAGATCTTTCTGTTCAGTTGCCTGTATGCTATCAAATCTACTGAAGATTGCAGCTTCATTTCGTCCAACAGCCATGAGATTAAGAGTATGATCGGAGAGTTTTTGTGTTCTTCTGCGGCAGGTCTTACAAAACTTAGCTACGATCGCATGGACAGTTTCCACGAGCTTGTCATTCATATCGTCCACTGCATTGCAATCTTCTAGGCACTGAAAACGGTTTTGTAACTCGAGCTGAAAGGTTTCGGGACTTTGAATTATAGCACGTCTTGTCGTCATAATGAAGTCAATCTCATTTTTGTCGAACCGTCGGGGCTCGACCAGGTCCACTTCCTGTGGGGCCGCTTCTGGAAGAAAGAGTTCATCATAAAGAGTCCTCTTTCTCCACGAATTAGCCAGCTGCTGGCCCATTGGGTTCTGTTGCCCTAATCCAAATTTCCCTAGTTTCAGCTCACTTCTCTCTTGTGCCTAGCTTTGCTGAAGTCTCTCTCATTAACACCGTATAGTGGGTTTTGGAGGAATGCATGGCTCAGAAATATCCTCACATTTCTCCACCTCCTCAATGGTGTGCCGAGGTTGGTGTAAACCTGTATGACCTTCAGTGAATACCGTTTGTGATTCTGAGTATAAGGTACGCAACCCTCGTCGACACTCCCAATCTACAACGTTGTTAACAAGAGACTTGTGGACGATAAATCCAACACCTCCTTGGGACAGATGGTCGCCCTGCCGGTGATAGAACAAGTTGCCGGATTCGAGGATTACCGTGTCCTCCCCTCTTCGGACCTTGGATAATCCTATAATATTCCAGCGCAACTTGTCTATTTCTTCTTCCAGCTCCAGAATCTCTCTCGTCAGTCCTCAGAGTGCGTGCGTTATAAGTTGCCAGGTCGAGTCGTCGTAGGTGGCAACCGAACTCCACCGGAGATTCTTAGCACCCCTGCCCCGCCGTTACCATGGTCGCCACCGTAGCCAGGAATAGCGGGGCCGCAGACTGGGGCCGTCTTCGTAACTCTTCATTGGGGGGTATATTGCCGTAGTTGCCACGCTTGGCGAGCGGGTTTTTTTATTGTTATTTGCTGTTATCAGAAAGATTCTGCTGCCCATCTTCTGTCTCAGTTTCCCTCTGTCGCCTCTTACGACACCCACGGGAAGATATGGGGTATTGGGTATTCTAACCCGCCACTACACGGGCTTTTCACTCATTCCTCATTAATTTTTTCTTCATGATCAAACCACTAAAGCATTTCTTAATCCTGGTCACAAAATAATCTTGCAAACTTACTTCTCTCTTATCACACAATTTATTACCCCTAACCGTAAGTCCGGTCGTGCATGAAGTACTGCTGTCACACATGGGCTGGTGCTGCAAAATGCTACTAAAATCAGACTAAAAAAACTAAATGAAGTAAAAATATCAAATCGTTAACTAGCAATTGTAATCGCCATGTCCCTACTTGTTGTGATATTTGCTGGATATTTCGTAAAGAGAAATACATAATCGAACAGCTATATCCTTTAAGTGTCTGGCCAAGCATCAGTATTATGTTGATGGAATACGATCTAGTGAAATTGCGACCAACCTCGACGTAAGTACAATCGCTAAGAGGTTTGTCATGTTTCATTCCCTTATTTTATTGCGTGCAATTGTAGGACAAATACGTAGCTTTATGGTTATTATTTTTATATACATACACTAGTTTGGATTTGTGTACTTCAAGTCTTATTGGAATTTAAATATGTTTAAGTTATAATATTTGCAATAAATTAAAAACTATAACTAAAACATAGCCTTTCTTCTCGTGGTAAAATATCAAGAACACAAGCTGCACGTTCCTCGCTGAATAATTTAAGCCTTTAAGCTAAGAAAGAATCGGGAGTCTTGTCACCAGCGGTAACGACCACGCGGGGATATATATACGATAGAATCTTCACTGCAGATGGACTCCACGGACTCGGACACGGTCTTCACGCCTTTTAAATTTCATTAAACCTATTATATTTAACGTGTGCTTAATACCTTTCAAAACAACATTTGATTTTCGCCACTTACACGTAGTCGTTAACCTCAGTGAATGTTATAAACCAGTTATACGTCTTTCTGACAACGACAAGTTAAAACATAAGCATAGGACTTTATAACAATGTGTGCTTTATAAAGGCCAATTATTGATAAAGATATTTCGAGTTTGATCTCATGTTACAGTCAAAGGCGGTCACGCCCATCATAAAATTTGCTTATTATTAATTTATTTAATATTATATTATTAATTTTAATTTAAAACAACAAATCTGAAATTCGTTTGGAAAAATTACGTGATTTTAACAGTTTTCTTTTGTATAATAAATCTCTTTTTTTAAAGGATAAGGGTGACAAACAAGCACACAGTCCACCTGATAGTAAGTGGTTGCTGTGACCCATAGACATCTATATCTATCCTCGATCACGAATCAAAATGCAGTTGCGTTGTCACCCGTGAGGAATAAGATGGAATGCCTCATTTCCAGAAAATAGGGTCTCCAGTTCTCTACACTCACCATACGAAACACGGCAGCGTTAAGCTGCTACTTTACGCTGGTATTATGTGAGCGTGGCACTTCTCAGGTCGAGCCGACCCACTAGTGCTACAACTATACTTCTAATATAGCTGAAGCATGGCTCTACCACTTTATAATACGTTACAATCTACACTTTATTATATACTTTCACATTTTTTTTTCAGATTTTCTTCAACGATAGTTTTGCTAAAAATATGTCGGGAATGAAATTTCGTCGCAGTACAGCACAAACTCAAGTATAAATCACTAAATAATGAATTAAATAACTAAGTAATAGAATTTCTTTTTCTCTACCTAGAAATCCATCTAGGTAGTTACCACCTTTTCTCCTGCCAAATGGCAGGCACAGCTTTGCTGTGATACTATCGCTATAATAGTTACACGTCGAGGGCAACGTCAGTGTGTACTGGTGTTCCACAAGGTAGTGTGTTACACCCACTGCTATTTATTATTTATATAAATGACCTCCATTTTCACACTCACTAATCATTATATGACAATCTTCGCTGACGGCGATACTATTTTTATATTTTGTTTACCTACCACATATGAATATTAAAGAACATGACACAAATAATACATTTATATATTTATCAATTTGTTAGCACTAAATAGCTTGTCAACTGAAGTTTAGAAGACATACTTGATAAATTTTAATTAAAGATTTATTTGTTATTCTATGCTTTAGATTTTTACGTTAATTACTAAAGCAATTCGTCGAAAGAAGTCGATTAAAAGTTTTTTAGGTTTGACTATAGATAATAAACTGACATAGACACCTCATAAGGAAAATTAAATTTTCCTTTGCATTATTTGATATCTCATAGTTAATTTTTGTAATAATTCTATACCCTGAGGCTGTGAGGCATTCTGTTTTAATCCTCAGAGATGACAAACCATCTATAGCCTTCCTTGTTTAAATCTGCAGGTGTCCATACACTGCATATTCGCTTTCCATCAGGTATACTATATTTCGTTTGTCACTTCAGCTTTATAAAATAAAAATTTCCTTTTAAGTTAAGATTTTTTAACAGTCTCTGTATTTAGGTGTTCACTTACCAGTCGACAACGAAATCATGTACATAAACAAAAATAATGAAACTGTCTTCCTCCATTTTGTTTATGTACTACTTTATGTTTTTAGCTGTAAGTTTTCAAATATCATAAAATAAAGTAAAATAAATAAAATAAAATATGATCAAGTTCAAAATCAAGATGATAACCAGTTTCTTATGATACAGATAATAAACTCTAATTAAGGATAAAAGTACATTGTAAATAAAGAAAATCCCATTTATGTTCATCTTTTTGCAATACTGTGGACACAAATAACAATCTACGATACAAATAAGTAGAAACAAATATCGTGTTATTAATAATTATTAAGTCATTAATTGTATTCGGAATAAGGAAACGGAACCAAAATTTTACAATCAACACGTTCATTTTACGGAGTTTGTTAATTTTTCTTCACAAACTTATGTTAATTCCTATTTTTGTAGTTTCCTTAAAAATTGATTTTGATCTATAGCCCGCGCTACAGAAATTAGATGAAGATCGAAATGAAGTGTTAACAAAAAGTTAAGTGGTTATGCCTTATCGTTGTGCCTATGCCTTTGTTGAATTTGTTATTATGTTAAATATTAGTTAAAATAATTTTAATAGTTCCACTGTTTTATTAGTATAGAGACTATTGTTTAGTAGTGGAATGTAAAAGGCAGTCTTAATGTATATCGATCATTCGAACAATCCATTAGCTTAAAAGTTCAATTGCTCAACTTGCCTCATACACTTGCTCAACTTAACTTACCTTACTTAGGGGGCTGGTTGATTGAGCATGTTTGACTTTAATTACTTTGATGACTATGTCTCTTCAAGTATTTAAAGTAGTAAATGTGATTTACTACTTTTTTATTAACACGCTTTTGTATACTCGTATATCTGTACGGATCGAATTTAGTAATTGATTTTAAACTATCTTCCCGATGAGCTAGAGACCAAAAATTCTTAACATAGCTCAGAATCGAATGAGAATGTAAGAATATAAAAAACGTGGTATATTAAAAAAATAATTAATTAATATAATGGTCGTTAAACTTAATGAAAATATTTAAAAAATGTAACGCCCAACTAGTCCAGTCCTACCTATTTTTATATAATTGGCGACATTTTTTGTTACCCTCTTTATATGACTTTCATTATATTTTACAAAAGGAGCGAAGTATCTCCATGGGCTTATTCAAAATAAGAACTGGAAACTTTCGCTCGTACGCGGAAAATTAAATTGCTTTTCATAATTTCCTTTTCGTAAAATAGGCATACAAGAATATTGAAAAAAGTTTAATAACATGGATATGATGTTTACTTAGAAGATACAAACTTATACAACTTACAAAAATACAAACTACGATACTATTTCTAAGAAAACACTGAACCTATCAATAAAAAAAAAACAATGTGTATTTTATTATATTTCTATTTACTTTATTGTAAAGGCACTACAATAAAGTAAATAGAAATATAATAAAATACACATTATATTTATAATATTTATAATTTTATGGGTTTATATAATAAAGTAAAGTTTGTTGCCTATCGTACTATATCAATTAGTCGAGCTATTTAGCCAGCACCTTGTCTGTTGATCTGCGAAGTGAACCATCAGCCGCTAGTCTGTGTACCTATAATAGATTGTTTCGAAATCAACCGAATATTATTTATTTACTAGCGACCCGTCCCGTCCTTGCCTGGGCAGGATCTATTGATGTGTCGTTATTTAAATTTGAGATATTCAAAGAACATTTCTTTTAACAATTACTCGTTCTTTTTTCAAAAAAAAATCTATTTCAGATCCCTCCTGGTATTATTCTCTATCTATGCATAAAGTGTTGTTACAATCAGTTCAGCCATCCTGAAGATTAGCCTGGACAGACAGGCAAAAAGTTTAAAAAATAAAGCTGGAGAGGTGCCTCTTCTATTAAAGGGGGGAATTGACGATTGGCAGAACCAAACGACTCACGCTTTACGTTAGTGCCCATCACCGGTTTGTATTTTTTACACCTGGAATATTTAAGGTCCACAGCTATCTAGCTAGGTCATACGTAACTCCTAATTTGCGAGGATTTTCCCTCAACGCTGCGTATAACAGCACAATTAAATATTAGCAAGCCCACGCATCTAGATATTCAATTTTCACCATATTTCGAAGTATATGATACTAGTGTAACAAAAAACAATTGACAGATAAATGAAACCTTAAAACAAAGTAAATTTTTGTGTTTTATAGTCTGAATTGACGCCGTCTTTTTGTCTAATTCTGCCAAAAAACAGCGTCGCATTTGGCTACAGTAATAAGATTGGGAATGCAAGGGAACCAGTATAGTATATCAGGCCTGAGGCATTTCATTTTGTATGTAGTCCTCAGAAGCGACAGTGTCCATGGACTTCAGGAGCTACTTACTATCGAGTGTATTGGTAGCTTGTTTTTAACATCCATGTCGGTTGAACTAGTATTTAATTAATATTTAAAATTGTAATTGGAACTAAGAATATTCGAAATACAGTCAACGGTATCGAGATCGGAATGAAATTTAAATGGTGTCATTAGCAGGAATTAAACAGATAAAATAACTTATATTAAAAAAGGTTTGTTTTTCATATTTCTTAGTGCATATATACGTTTCTTAGTTTTAATTTAAATATTAAACAGATACGGCCAATAAATCGGTTTTATGATGGAATTACACTTATAAGTATTAAAATATCTATACTATTACTATTTGAGATGCAACGGTAGTGTAGTTTATAAAATTACTCAATAGGTCTACCACAAACAACCAACACCTATACACGTCCTACAGCTGGGCATAAGGCTCATTCTACTATGCTCTGTCAATTTCTAAATTAAAAACACAACTAAAAAGTTAATAAAATTAAACAAACTACAAATTTTGAAAATGCTTTAAAATACCTACAGACTAAAAACTTATCAGAATTATTATTTTGTAACGATCCATTGGCTGTGACTAACAACTTAATAGATAAAATTACTGAAAGCCTTAAACTAAATACATCAGTGTCTAATATCCTTGCACTAAAAAGAATAATACAACCGTGGATATCTGCAGGAATCTTACGCTGTATAAGAAACAGAAATAAACTTCAGAAAACTTACGAAAAGACCACATAATGACACTCTTCGCGTTACATACAGACGATACAGGAATTATTGTAACTATTTAATAAAAAGAATGAAAAGGCAATATGATAGAGAAAATATCATTAAATCTTTAAATAACAATAAATTATTATGGAAAATATAAAAATATTACTTACAATAATCAATCACAAAATACTAACGCTGAACTATTCAATTTGAAATCATCGCCCACTGAATCTGCAAACTTCATAAATAGCTATTTTGTAAATGTAGGAATGCAACTTGCTAATAAAATACAGAACGTCAATGTGACACCCAGTAGATCTAAGGAAAACAATCCGGTGCCATTACACTCCTTTGTTTTACTACATACAGACATAGAAGAAGTTAAAAATATAATTTTAAGCTTAAAATCAAACAGCGCTCCAGGCTGGGACAATATCCCCAATGACTTTATGAAATTGGCAGTCAATGACTTGGCTCCTATTATTTCCCACTTAAATAATCTATGTTTTGATACAGGGTTATTCCCAGCACCATTAAAGCAGTCTATTATTACACCTGTGTACAAGGGCGGAGACAGAGATGACATTAGTAATTACAGACCATTTCCGTTCTACCAGCAATATCAAAATTCTGGAAAAGTTACTTAATATTAGATTAATCAATTACTTAAATAAATTTGATATATTAGCACCCACACAATTTGGCTTCAGACAAGGAAGATCGACAGAAGATGCAATTCTTGAATTAAGACATTTGTAACAGAACAACTCGACCACAGTAAAAAATGTTTGGCGGTCTTCCTTGATCTGAAGAAAGCATTCGACACCGTCTCTGTCCCTACCCTTGTGCACAAGCTTGAAAAAATTGGAATAAGAGGGACTCCGCTTGCTCTTTTCGAAAGCTACCTATCGGAGAGAAAACAAAAGGTTAAGCTTCCTGGGTTCATTAGTGGGGAAGCGGTAGTGTCATCATTTGGCGTTCCACAGGGAAGCGTTCTAGGGCCGACCTTATTTCTAATTTATGTCAATGATCTATGCAGTATGACTATACCAAATGCCAAAATCCTGTCGTACGCCGATGACACGGCTGTGGTTTTTGCTGATGAATCTTGGGAGGCTGTCAAGACTAGTGCTGAAAGTGGTCTAGCTCGAGTCGCTCTATGGTTGCAACAAAATCTCCTCACTTTGAACATAGCTAAGACAAATTTTATTTGCTTTAGCATTACGAATAACTTGCAGCCACAAAATGACTTTTGCCTTAAAATTCATGTGTTTGAGGATGCTAAAACAAAGCGTGTGACTGCCCATCAATTGAAAAACTCTCTCACACTATATATCTGGGTGTCGTTATAGATCAGGCTATCGTGGTACCCACACCTCGAACATGTTATTAATAGGACCCGAAAATTGATTTGGATTTTCAAAACTATAAGACACGTAATACCTGATAGTACTAAGCAGTCGGACTCCCCTAGATATCTTCTTAACCAAATATACACGTCCCTTGCACAATCTATCATAACATATTGCATTCCGGTGTGGGGTGGAGCTGCAAAGACCAAATTTCTCTGCTTGGAAAGAGCACAACGAACCCTTATTAAGGTCATGTATTTTAAAAAAAGACGTTTTTCCACTGAACAACTGTATAGAATAAGTGGTCTACTTTCAGTTAGACAATTATATGTCACTAGAACAATCCTCAAAGCGCACAAATCTTTGCCCTTTGACCCATGCATCCTGGAAAAGCGGCGAAAAGATGTTGTGGTTAAGCCTACTGGTACCAAAACAGTTTTTGCTAGTAGGCAATTTAGCTCATGTTTTGCATTCCTATATAATAAAATAAATAGAGAATTGAACATATACGACAAAACATACAGGGAATGTAAAAGCCTGATACTGAAGTGGGTGCAGTCGAAAACTTATGAAGAAACCGAATTTCTGCTGTACCGCATTTCATAATTCATTTCTATGTACAATATAATATAACTAAATAACTCTTCATACACACACACACACACATATACACACTCACACTCTCTCTCTCACACACACACACACACACACACACACACACACACACACACACACACACACACACACACACACACACTTTTGTAATTTTTGTAAATTTTTGTAGTTAAAGTCGAGTAATTTGTTTTTGTTATTTTTGGTTTTTAAATTAAAAAATGTATGTTTAGATAAGGAAGAGCGGGATTTCCAAACACAAGCATTACTTGCTTAAATGGAGATCCCAGTCAATGATGTCATTAATTTAAATTTGGTGAACAAAAATAAATTATTTTATTTTATTTTATTTTATTTTATTTTATTTATTATTTTTATAATTAGTCCGTCGTGTTGCTCCAATGCCTATTAGCGGACTTCACATGTCCTCAAAATATGTATTTCTTAGATATATAGCTTTCCACACGACCTTTTCCTTCTCCCCCGAGTACGTACGTCAACATTTAAAATTGCAATTAAAATGTTATTGGCGACGGCGGTAATCGCGGTTGCTCGCATACTGCAAAATTTACGGCAAGTGCTTAGCTTCTTAGCTACCATGGGTCATACGAAAGTTCAATAAATACAATTAAAATCGCTAATAAACGAACTAATTATAAAAGAAAAACAATTTTATACGAAGGAGTGCAGCTATGCAATAACTTGCCAAATGACTTAAAATGTGACAGTGTTAATATTTTTAAAGTAAGCTAAAAATATGTTGGCACATTACTCTCTTCTGCTATTTAGTCATAAATTTTAATTAAGCACCAGAGGCAATAAGTCTGATTATTTTATATGTAATTTACTGTGAATTTTATTGTAAGTGAAACTCTGTTTCTTATGAGAAACTAGCTGTTACCCGCAGCTTCGCCCGCATGGTCACTGAGAAATGAACTATCCATTGCTTTTTTAATTGAAAGAAAACTGAGTTTTATAGATTTGTCAGAGATGCAGCCATTAAAAGGAAACTGAGCAAAATTGATTCGTCAGCCTATTTAAATGTTTTGAAACGCAGCGTATAGGAAAGCATGAAAATAGCCTGTTTATTCCAAATGGAAATGGGATATTTTTTAAATTAAAGGAAACTGAGCATAAATATCCGTCAGGGATGCAGACTTTTGAAAAGAAACTGAGCTAAATTGATTCGTCAGAGATGCAGTTTTCTGAATTGAAAGGAAACTGAGCCAAATAAAAGATCCGTCAGAGATGCAGCCTTTTGAGTTGAAAGGAAACTGAGCTTAATACGAGGGTGACACTGAAAGTTATTAGAAAATCAAAACCTGAACAAACTAGCAAGTTATTAGTTTTATTATATCTTTTCAAAATAGTGTCCATTTACATCAATACATCGCTGCATCCAATGGAACCACTGAGCAAAGCACTTTGCTCACTCGTCCTTAGGGGTCTCTTCGACGGCATTTTGAAACGCTGCCACTGCTTCCTCGGCGTCCATAAAACGTTTTCCTCGAAGTTATTCTTTTATTTTCGGAAATAAATAAAAATCGCAAGGTGCAAGGTCGGGGCTGTAGGGCGGGTGACCCAGTAATTCCACGTCTGACGTCGCCCAGTAGTCGATTGTTTGCTTGGCGGTGTGCGACGAGGCGTTGTCGTGGTGAAGGAGGATCCTACTGCGAGGTCGTTTCTCCCGAATTTTTTCCAAGGCAAGTTGCAAACAATTGTTAGTGTACCACTCTGCAGTATCTGTTTTTCGATCCTCTAAAACAATTGTTACTTAATGACCTGTCCTTCCGAAGAACGAGGCCACCATCTTTTTTCCTACGCTTTGACCTCTCTTCACTTTAGTTGGTAACTCCTCAGAAGGAAACACTCCGACAGCAGACTGTCTCTTAGTTTCAGGATCATAACAATAAATCCAGCTTTCGTCACCCATAAGTATGTCGAACACAGCATTTGAGTCACCTTGGTTAAATCTTTGAACCATTTCACGACACCAACCAACACGACGGAGTTTTTGGGCCTTTGTCAAATTATGAAGTATCTACCGGGCACAAAGCTTCCTGACCGCTAAATATTCATGGAGGATTTTGTGCACTTGACTCATACTGATACCTAAGCTTGTCGAAATCTGCTGATAAGTCACTCTTTTGTCAGTCTCTATCATACGCCGCACAACACTGATGTTATCTTTAGTCGTCGCGGTAGAAGGCCGTCCTTCACGCAGATCATCGGTGAGATTAGTGCGACTACGTTTAAACTCATTAATCCAGTTGCAAACAGTGGCACGAGATGGGGCTTCATTGTCAAAGGCCAATCGAAGTCTATCATAACTTTCTTGTTGACTTAAATGTCATCGAAAGTCATAAAAAATCATTGTACGAAAATATTCTCGCGTTAAATTCATGCTGACGTGACACAGACAATTTTCAATTTGCCGCCAAATCGTAAACAAATGACAAATTAATAAAATACATACACAATAATATTGGCAAAGAGTTCCATTTTCGAAATTTGAACTTATTTTTTTATTATATCGTTTACAAGTGGCAAGTTTTAAAAACTTTCAGTGTCGCCCTCGTAGGTCCGTCAGAGATGCAGCATTTGGAATTGAAAAGAAACTGAGCTAAATAGGAAATTTTGAATTGAAAGGGAAGATCTGTGGGAATTCTGATTAATTGATTGTGGGAATTTTGGAAAAAAAAACTAACTGAACACTATTTTAAGACGCTACTGTACACAATGTTATATGTTTTTCCATTCGGGGAAAGAATGTGGAGATTCTGGGCATTTGACACACGCGAACATGCTACATACAGCTGACCATGAGAGAAGCACGGTTTTTCTAAGTTGACCCCCGCTACCTGTAACGTTTGCCCTTGCGCTTTATTAATTGTCATTGCAAAACTGAGCTTAATAAGGAACTGCAACCTTTGAATTGAAAAGGAAGATCTGTGGAATTATAGGGATCCGTGGTATAATAACATTTTCATCTTTTCCTACGACTGTCAAAATTGTAGCACCGATTATGTTCCGTCCAAGATGTGTCACACGCAGCCTTGTCCCGTTACATAACCGAGGAGCATCTAAATTTCGCATTAGCATGACTGGGACGCCTAATTTTAATTGAAGCTTATGTGAGGGCACACTTGACAACTCTAGAGAATTTAGAAACTCTACGGGATATGAAGTGCTCTGTTCTGTGTCCATAACTGTGTCTACTGACAAATACTCTGTTATTTCTCCTGCTACTTCGCTTAATATATCTGAATTTATTTTGTTAACGCTCATTTTTGGTGCAAGAATCGCCCTTTCATATAACCATTTGTCTTCATGCATGTTGTTCGTTAAATCTGAATAAACGCTCGCAATTAATTCGGAATGACTCTGTACTAAATTACAAAAATCTCTCGTCAATTTAACGCAGCCCTCAGCATCCGTTTCCAACCGCCCATCGCCAATTTTTAATAGTGTGTCAGCATAGTTTCCAGCATTGATATCATTATACAAATGCACTCTCATATTCGTAGTTAAACTGAGTTTTGTCACCTTGTTCCATAAAATAGACGACTTGAGGCATGCTTTAATTTCACCTGCAGGTGTGCCCTTTTGAATGAAAGGTAAAGTTTGGCGAAAGTCGCCAGCCAGTAAAACCACCATTCCTCCCATTACATCGGTATTGCTGCGCAAATCCTGGAGCGTTCGATTTAGTACTTCTACAGCGTTTTTATGCGACATTGTACTTTCGTCCCACACTAAAAGTATGCATTGTCGTAGCATTATACCTCGTGCACTATTTTTGCTAAAGTTGCAGATCGGCGATTCTTCCTGGGCTAGATTTAGAGGGAGTTTTAAAACAGAATGTGCAGTGCGGCCCCCGCTTAGCAGCGTGGCGGCTATACCGGAGGAAGCTACGGCCACAGCAATGTTTTTATCTTCCCGTACTTGCGCTAATAATAAATTTAACAATAATGTCTCCCCAGTTCCTCCAGGGGCATCTAAAAAGAAAAGTGCACCATTTCCAGATTCAATTTGTCCTAATACTTTGTCAAAACTCGTTTTGTTCGGGAAGCAAGGGTACAAATTCGGCTACTTGCTGCTGCAAAGCTGGTATATCGTAGTTTGTTTCACGTATAATTTCATCACTTAGTTCATTTTCGGTTGTTCGCTGAGGCTTATCATTCCAAAGTCGCAATTTTTGCCTACCATTGCCATATCTTCAATTTTCCAAGTGCTTCATTATAAATGTGTTCATTGTATGTCATGTTCGCGTGTCTGCTGTAACCTTCAAAATATCTTCCGCCATGTACTCTTCATATTTGTCCCACAATTTATGTGCATTAGATAGCCCGCAAGATGATATGAGAGTTGCATAAAGATCCTAATTTTGGCTGGTGACTGGCACTGCACAGCTTCCTCCATGGTTTCATCCCAGTGATTATCGTTTTCTAAAAGATGCAGAGCTTCACATGCTTCTTTATAAGTTGCGCATTCCTGACCGTTGACAGTTTTAAGGTCTTTATATCCTGTAGGACCCGAACATGGTGCAGCAGCAATCGTAAACAGAAACATTAAAAATTAGTTACATGGACGGTATACACACGACCAAGGGCATCTGATGACTTTAAACCGGGCCAATTTGCAACAGGCGCGCCTTGAATACGGCGTTTCCACTCCTTCCTAGATGTGTTCCAAGTATAATAGCGGGGACTTCAGAATATAACAACGTTTTGCAAAGGGGTCGGTTTGACAAAGTTGAAAGAAGGCTGTTAGTGTAGTTTTTGGCGGTGATGCAATTCTTTCTTGGAAATTTCTTTCGGTGAAATATACACGCTCTCCATTTTCTAAGTGCACAGCAAGTGTAACTTTCCTGCCACCATCTTCGGGAGCTCTGCGTCTGTATAAAGGGTAGCCATTGTCATTGTGCACTGTTTCTTTTAATAGCTGTTTAGGGAATTTCTTTGTACATTTTCCTTCTTTCATACATGGCGATATTGAATTTTGTGCTCTACATGGACCGTGTATCATATTTCGGACGATGGTATCATACAATTCTTTTTCTTGCTCAGGATCCGGAATCTCGGCGCTTATTATGTCGTCTATTTGGCAGGGCCGCAACTTCTCTTTAAGCCATATTAGAATGTGGGCATACGATAATCCTCTTTTTTGCCATTCATTTAAATACATGAAGCACTGCACCTCTCCGAAAATTTTCCCTTTGTTAATTACATACATTAATTTTTGTACTTTTAATCTAAATACTCTAGCAACTAAATCGTGTCTCTCAGTACTTTTTAGCCCGGCATTAGCTCCTCGGTTATTTCTTTTCATGTGGGATTGCAAGTAAAAGTAACAAAAAGATCAGGTCTTCCGTAAGTTCGTACATAGGCGAATGCGTCTTGTGTGTACTCATGTAGGTAGCGTGGACTGTTAACGAATGATGAGGGCAGAATTACCATTTTACCTAAATCTCTGGGGTTTACATTGGCGTCGCTAGAAACTGCATTTTGTAAATGTATATAATTCTCAACGCGCAGCTTTTTTTGATTTAAAGATATATAACGGAGACGTTCACTTTCTACCTTCACATACATGTCTACCAAAAATTGATGAAATAATTGTCTACACCGGGCTAAGAGGTTAAAATCATTTTCTCGCAACATCATAAGATGCGAAAAAAAATCCATACATGATACTTTTTTGTTCGGAGTAGGCTCCTTTGTGACCGGGTTAATGAGTGGAATTTGACAATGATAACCCTCTTGTCCTTTGCAATAAATCAATGGGTATTGCAGAGCGTCATAAAACTTGTGTGTATCGGCTACCCGTTGCAACGTATCATCACGTGCTCGCAAGACAATGTCTCGTGAAGAAAATTGATCACCACTAATTACGGCTGCTATTTCGTTTATCAAAGGTGCATTGTAGCACCTTTCATGCTCTCCTCGAGGGGTCCGATCTGCGTGAATGACGACTTTATAATCCTCTTCAGGTAGGTTTTCTAAAGCAGTTTTAAATGTTTTGACTAAAATGTTACGTTCATGCAAGAATCTTTGAATTTTGAACACTGTGTCTCTCTCAACTCCCTGGATAAATTGGCAGCGACGGTCTACCTCAATTTCTTCGTCACCCATAAAATATACTTGTAAAAATTTATGCTGTTCGTTTTCAGCTGGAAAAAGTGAACCTATTCTATGATAAATTTGCCCTTGCACCGTAAATGTAGGCAAAAATCCCGGCATTATTATTTCCCGGTCAACTCCGAAGGACGTCATTTGAAAGCATGAGTTATATTTCCGGATCCTGTTTAAAAAGCGCCGTGACTCATTAGCATCATATAAAAAGAGAGTTTTCAAAGGTTCTTCTGGTTCCCCAAGTAACGGAAGAGACACTTTGCCATTTGAATAGCACATGCCTGCGGTCTCATCTTTCCATTTTAAAGCGCTGCAAAATCGACACGCCTTGTCCATCAGTCCGATAACAACTAACCTGTGATTTTTATAATCAATCAACGGATCATAATTGATTGCTGCGTCATTAAAAACCGACCAATTGTTTCTTTGAAAATTTTGTCAACGTTCAGCTTGGAGCTGTGCATTTGCATCTCTTCGCGCCTGTGTCTGTTCTGGTGTTTCAGATTTCCTTATAGTAGATTGACGTTCAGCTTGCTCAATGAGTATGTGTTGAGTTTCATCAGGTGTTTCCGCGGCTCTTAAGGCGGCCTGACGTTCCGCTTGTTCGAATATCCTTTGCTGACTTTGAGCAGATGTTTCAGTAGCTCTTAAAGTAGATTGACGCTCTGCCTGTTCAAGACGCCTTTGCTGACTTTGATCAGGTGTTTCAGTAGCTCTTAAAGTAGCTTGACGCTCTGCCTGTTCAAGACGTTTTTGCTGACTTTGAGAAGGTGTTTCAGTAGCTCTTAAAGTAGCTTGACGCTCTGCCTGTTCAAGACGCCTTCGCTGACTTTGAGAAGGTGTTTCAGAAGCTCTTAAAGTAGCTTGACGCTCTGCCTGTTCAAGACGCCTTTCCTGACTTTGAGAAGGTGTTTCGGAAGCTCTTAAAGCAGCCTGACGCTCTGTCTGTTCAAGACGCCTTTGCTGACGTTGAGAAGATGTCTCAGATGCTCTAAAGCAGCCTGACGCTTTGCTTGTTCTTGCCTTCTCAGTTCAGCATCTTCTAAAGATTCTAGCGATCGAGCTAATCTTTTCGCTTGTCTTTGAGAAGATACTCTTGAAAGGCTGGACTTACGTTTGCGAGGCATTATGAATTAAGAAAAAACCTATTTATAAAAAAACGTTAAAATACGTTAAAATACCTCTAAAAGGAATTAAATTTCCTTTAAAATATTTTTTTAAAGCAAATCCAAAATATCTAAAAGGAATAAATATTCCTTTTAAATATTTTTTAAAATCAAAACAACAAAACCAATTCAAGACACAACACGAATCCGAAAACGATAGCCAAAAAAAATTGAATCAACTTAAACCAAATCACAAAACAAATCGCAGAAAACCGAAATCGAAAGCAGTAGTCAATATAAATATAACCAACGAAAAAAGAAGTAAGTGTATAGGTACCGTATACACTATCTATACTATTAATATTCCTTTGAAATATTGTTAAACAACCTAAAACAATGAAAACCAATTCACGATTCTAAATAAACAAAATCCAAAATCAAAGCCAGAGTCTAAATATGTATAAAGGAATACCAACCAAATCAACAAAACCGATCCAAGAAAATACACAAATCCGAAAATGAAAGCCAATATAAATCCATTCAACCTTAACCAAATCACAAAGCAAATAACAAACAACCGAAATCGAAAGCAGGTAGTCGAATAAGCTACGAAATAGAAACAATTTAAGCGTATAGGTATCGTATGTACTATAAGTTGACTCGCGGCTCAATGGCGGGAGTTAAGTACATGTCAGGAAACATTTCGTTACCGCGTTTTAAAACCTTGTAACGACATCTAGCGGAATCAATTGAAACTATGTATACGTTAGTTAATAAGAACTCTCCAAAAATATTTCTTTCTTATAATTTTGCACAATTTTTCTTATTGTAATACCGATTCATTCATAACCACATATAAGAACTGTATTCATTTCCGTTCAATAAATATTACTAAGGCTTATTAATAAGGCTTACTAAGAGCTATTTCTACCATTGTTAAGTAATAGTTAAGGGTGAAAGCGTGACAGGTGGTGATAGTATTTCTGATCCATACTTATAATCACGCCTGTAACCCTTGCAGGGTAGGCAGAGCATCAACGGATTACTTAATATCGTCTGCGAGGTTATCGCCTATTCTGTGAATTACGATGCACAAAAACGTTTGAAGAAAATCAGCTGGTGAATTTTATGTTTTATCGCTCTCTTCCGGTCCTGCGTGGAAAAATACAGATCCATACTATTTTTATGTTAATTTTGGTAAAAGACATAATAATCCAGATATTCTGACCTTCTGTGTTCGTCCATCGTACCGTCGTCCGTCTTGTAGAATCACGGTGGCGCCACCTAGCTGAATTTAATTTTGCAACATATTCGATTTTCCCACGGGAATGAGATGTTTTTCCGCAGAAAAAAGTAGCCTATGTCACTCTACAGCCACCGAACTATCCCCATACAAAAAATCATGCCATGCCGACGCTCAGTTGCGACGTGAAAGAAGGACAAACAAACAAACAAACACACTTTCGCATTTATAATATTAGTAAGTATGGATAAACTCTTTAAACCTAAATTTCTAATTTCAAACATCCGAGAGACGCCAAATCCTAATTACATTTTCTCAAACAAATCTTTACGTTTACAATCTTAATTGAAAAACTTTTTATTTTTTCCGTAAGAAGCTTAACGCGCCCCTGAAACAATAAATTGAGGAAAATTTCAAGCTTTTGGAATTAAACCCGTTAAGTCGCTTTTAACATATTTTAGGTCTTTTTTGTGGTATCGTTGACCGTGATTGAACTTAATTAAAAAAATTACTTGAACTGAAATAAAACATTTTTTTTTATTTCTTTAGAAAAATCATACCTTTCATAGGTCGCGGCGGCCAGTCTCAACGGATACTAGCCATCTACGCAGGACATGATTATAGTGCCCGAGTGTATCCGATAGCACAATGCACTCTCTATAACCTCACTCTCACCGTCCGTGGGACTTAAATCCAACATATAAGGATATTGTGAGCCTCTCTGTTGAGCGAACTGTAGAAATGGCTTGTCGAGCTCGAGAGCACCTCATTGTTGTAAGTGTTTACAGACCCCATGTGCTACTTATGACTATTTTCAAAAATTGTGGAAAGTTTTGCTCAAACTTAGTAAACAGAACAAGTCTGTTGTAATATGTGGAGACTTTAACATCAATCTCCTTGAAACTTCTTCCATTAGTATTAAGTTTAGATCATTGTTTAAATTGTATAATCTTGTTAATTTATTCTTAGAACCAACACGTATTGCTGGGCCTAGTGCAACCTGTATAGATAATATTTTACAGATATTAAGCCCTTGCATAAATCAATTATTCAAAATTTAAGTTCAGATCACTGTGGACAGTTGGTATCATTACCTTACATACACAAAAAACAGAAAAATAAGAAAGTTGTGTTTGTTCAATAAATGACCATCGCGGAGAGGTTTAGAGTAATATAATAAAAAGACTTCCATCACTTTCATTTAAAAATAGTGCTAATTATTTGTATGGTATGTTATTTAAAATTATAACTTGTGAATTTAGTAGAATATTTACTTCTAAAACTGTCTCTTTTAACAGTCGCAAATCATTTAATGAATGGGCGACAGTAGGAATTATAAAAGTAGGCGAAAGTTATATGAGCTTTATAATGAAAGATCATATAATACTAGTGTTATATTTAGAGATTATGTCAAAACATATTCTAAAATATTTAAAAAGTGTGCTACACAGCTAAGGCTTTACATTTAAGTAACAAAATTAAAACTGCATCCAACAAAATTAAAATGACCTGGAGAATAATAAATAGTGAGACAGGCAAGGTCAAACCGCGCGACTCGGATTTTCAATTGAATATTAACAACAGTTTAACTCGATCTGATCGAAGTTGCTATGGCTTTTGAGAAACATTATACTGATGTTACTTTTTTGACAACAAAATCATTAAGTTCTTCTGCTACTGTCGCCGAATCATTGCTTAAACAAAATGTAAAGGCTTGTTCAAATACTTTTAAATTCCATAGAGTATTGCCAAAAGATATCGTTAAATATTTTAAAACTATTGATGTTAAGAAAACGGCAGACTTATGGGGGATTTCCGTTAAAGTTATTTTATCTATAATAGATATAATAGCACCTTATCTAGCCACTATATTTAATACAAGCGTCGAATCTGGTGTGTTTCCTGATTTAATGAAACATAGTAAAGTCATACCTTTATTTAAATCTGGTAGTACATTAGACCCCGCCAATTTTAGACCGATTTCTGTACTACCAACATTTAGTAAAATTTTGAAAAATAATTTTAGATCAGATCTTAAGTTTCTTTAATATTAATAAATTGCTACATAAAATCAATTCGGTTTTACAAGGGGTCGCTCGACAACTGACGCTGGAGTTGAGCTTATTAAACATATTTTTGTGCATGGGAGAATTCGGAGGATGCTTTGGGTATATTTTGTGACCTTTCCAAGGCCTTCGACTGTGTTCACCATGAGACATTAATCAGGAAGCTACAGTACTATGGTGTCAAGAACACAGCGCTTAAACTTATTATTTCATATTTAAGTAATAGAATGCAGAAAGTTGTTATCAATGGTAAAATTCTTCCGGGTCACCTGTACTAATGGGTGTCCCTCAGGGCTCGATTCTCGGCCCATTCCTATTTCTGGTATATATTAATGACTTACCTTCCTTGTAGGATAATCATGATATAGTAATATTTGCTGATGATACTTCCTAGATTTTTAAACTTAAACGTCAATCATTTAAATGTGACGAAGTGAATAATGCTATATCAAAATTAGTGCATTGGTTTAACGTTAATAATCTACATTTAAACGGAAATAAAACTAAATGTATTAAATTTACAACAACGAATGTTAAAAATCTGGGTACCAATGTGTTTTTAAATGGGAAGAACTGAGCCCTGTTGAATCCACTGTTTTTCTTGGCATCACTCTCGACGCAAAGCTTCAGTGGGGCCCCCATATATCCAAACTAGCAAGCAGATTAAGTTCTGCAGAATATGCTGTAAAAAAGATTAGAGGTCTCACTAGTGTCGAGACAGCTAGACTAGTTTATTTCAGTTATTTCCATAGCATAATGTCTTATGGGATTTTGCTATGGGGAAATGCGGCTGATTCAGAAACTATTTTTGTTTTACAGAAGAGGGCCATTAGAGCTATTTACAACCTAAAACCGAGAGAGTCTCTTAGAGATAAATTTAAAGAAATAAATATATTAACTTTGGCCTCTCAGTATATTTACGAAAATTTAATGTATGTTCACAAAAACAAAGGTAGTTTTAGTAAAAAAAGTGATATACATTCTGTAAACACTAGGAACAAACACAAGCTAGTGATACCAGTTTCTCGACTCCACAGAGTCAGTAATTCATTCTTGGGGCAATGTATACGCTATTACAACAAGGTCCCGGAAAGTGTACAGGCTCTCTCTATTACCAAGTTTAAATGTTTTATTAAGCTGAAATGTATAAAAGGTTATTATAGTATAAATGAATATATGATTGATAATAACCCCTGGGAATGAGGTGGTCGCTACCAAGCAGTTTCTAAAATAAATTTTGTACTTAAATAGTTTGTACAACCATTAATGTAAAATTTACTTTAAAAAAAAGTCCCGCTGGGTTTCTTGCTGGTTCTTCCCAGGACAGAGGTTTTTTTTCGAACCAGTGGTAAAGTAAAAAATGACTTTCAATAAGAATTACACATGTAATCTATATTGAATAAAAAATTATTCTATTCTATTCTATTCTATTCTATTCTATTCTATTCTATTCTATTCTATTCTAACACGACCGAAGTGAGATCAGGCGCAGGACCAACAGCTTTACGTTATTTCCGAGGCACGAGAGTGAGACTGCGCCAACAGCTCTTTACTAGTCTACTGCAGAATATAAGTCTCCACCAAGAGATGCCACAAAACACGTTCATGAGCCATCTGTAATCCATCAAATTCCGGCATACTTACCATTTTGTCATTCCATCTAGTTCCCTACACTTTGCTTACAGCTTTAAGTGTAGGGCTGTAATACTAAACGTGTATATCTTAGGGTTGATGATTTTTGAGATCGATGCAAAATAAGTCTTTTATACATACATATACATAAACACTCACGCCTGTCACCCAGAGGGGTAGGCAGAGACTATGGACTTCCATTTGGCACGATCCTGACACACCTCTCTCGCCTCCTCCACATCTATATACCTACGCATACAATTCTTTTATACGTTATGATAATACAAAAATCATTATTATTTTTATAAAAGCTTATTATTAATTAATAAAAAACAACTCCGTGTTCTTATCTCAAAGGCACCGCAGTGCCATTATTATTTAGTTAGCTTTGTTATGTTAGTATTTCAGAATTAATTAGTTCTGTCTTGCCTGTGGTGATATAAGTATTTGCATATAAAGTGACTAGCAAACATTTACTCCGGAGTTACTTAGATTGGTTGTTTTGTCAGTATATGCTTAGGGGAGGTCTATAATAAAATAATTATTTAATTTAACTCGTCTTAAAGTACAGTTATTTTTGAAAACTCGTCTTAAATTCGTCTTGTAAACT